>JAUCBJ010000203.1:0-73668 GCA_032718475.1 Nemertoderma westbladi | reverse complement strand
ATTGATACCAATATCACTTTATCTCACCTGAATCTTTATTCCCAAGGACTCTGTTATCCGCCGTATCCGTTCGTCGTCCCTTCGGAGTATCACGGCTTCATAAACCGACCAAATGTTCTCCAACACGCACTGAACGAATAGGGGTTTCTTCGCCTTGGATTGGGCGCCTCTCAATATTCGTTTCCGTTTACTATCAATGTAATAATCGCCCCACAGGGTGGCATTCAGAGCGGATACACTGGCCCCAATCTTCTCCGAAACTATCTAAATTTTAAGTAAAATATATTTGGTGATATTGGTGACCTGGGGTCGCATTGCGTAATAAATATTTTGATATAATTAAAATTTGTATCTCATTGTAACAAGGGACATTTGCAGATTGCACGCTAACTTCACGCAATAATTATCGCTAGATATGATAATTATAGCAGAATATAATTTGTTCGCAATATTCAGTCTAGATGGAGCGAATAAGAGCCTAAAAAAATACAAAAACATGGACCCAACCTTAAATATTCTGTGTAAAATCAACATTCAACAGCGCGATTACTATAATTTTCCTCTGATCAAAGTTCAGCTCCTCAATATAAAATGTTATTTCTGTCCAATTTGAGTTATAATTAATGTGAACACAAATTTAAAACTTTAAGGATTTTCCTTTACTTTAAGGATTACTTTTTCTGCCAAAAAAGAATTGTCGTGGCAACATGCATGCATATACATTACACCGTAGGAAACAAAGCTGGTATCAAAGCTACGAGTCCCAAATAAGTTGATAAATTGTTACACGAAAAACATTATAAGAAATAAATTAGGGAATTGCCAAAAAATAAGTATAATATTCGCCCAAGTAAAGTATTCTAGGTTTTCACTTTTCGGTGAAGGATTTGTATTTTTGAAATTTCTCATTATTAAAGTGTTTTATAGCGCTCATTTCTATCACATATACTAATATGTACAGGTAATAAGTTTGCAAATTGTTTTGGTTAGATTCAGCTCATATGTATCCTGGGTTTTTAGTGAAAACCCGGAATTATTAACATGGGGGTAAAGTAAACTCAAACTGCAAAGTGAATTATACCATCAGAATGTCTGGTATACTCCATTTATTTGTGTTTGAAATTACAGAGAAACTTTACTATCCGCCTCTGTAAGATATTTATTTACCCTTTTAATTATTACAAAACAATTTAAAAAAGTTACATAAATTATTTGGCAAATGATACTCACTTAAAGCAGCCGATGTAAAGACATTTTGTTTCACATTTCCGCGAAATTTTCGATCTGAATATGTTAAGCTGATAAACCTTTAAACGATTCAAGATGATATCATTTATTTATCAAACTCACACGCAATGTTATTGTTGTCTATTTCTTATGTTTCATCTATTTCCAAAGAAATTCAGGTGTATTTTAAAAATATTTTTTAATTAAAAAGTTTTCCTAAGTGGAAACATCAGAACACAACATCAATGGAATAATCAAGTATATTAATAGGTGATGGAAATTCTGAAGCCAATATATTTAGACCTCGTTCCGTTATTTCTACCATCAGATTTAATGAGAATCACCCAGTTATATTTTAGTTTAGCAGTCCCGCACAATGCCAGTCTACCTATTTATTATTGAATATGAAAATGGTAGAAGTTACCTTGGCGAATTGACCAATAGTAAAACCCCAACCGTGGTAAGCAGAGGCGAACACAACATTCCCGAGGGGAGGCGAGTAATATAGGTGTGAGTCATCCGATGTCTCAACGGACCAATCAAAGAACTCCACTGTCGTCGGTTCGGTACCGCTAGAACAGTTAGAAGAGCTCTGATTGGTCGCGCCTTTAGTAGACTCAGAGCGTGCAGCGGGTGTGTTTGAACCTGTTTGTTCGTGCATATGGGCCGAGAAGAGGCTACCGGTTATGGCGTTTACCTATTAATAGATATTTAGTTAATATCCATCTGAAGTCGGACAACATCTGAAACTGAAACTAAATAGATAGATTAGCCCTTAACCCTTTGCTGCTCGAATTATTTTTAATGGTTTAGAAAATTTTTTTTTAGGTTGGATAAACTGAAAACTGTCTAAAAGAACACATTAATGCCAAAAAATTTATTTATTTTATTTTTTGAATATATTTAATGAATGTTGTTCAGGAACAACAATGAGCATTAATGGTAGCAAAAATATTTGGTAAAATAGTATCAGATTCATCTTCCCCACTATCATTACTATCTGGTATGACAATTGAATACACATCTTTGTTCTGGTACCGAACTACTACTCCTATAGGATCGGTATGCTGCATTGCAGCTGCATTTTTAAGAAAGCTTTGCCGGCATGTCGACAAAATTTCGCCGCCGCAACTCCCTATAACCCATTTCATTTGCTAGATCATCCGCATCTTCAAAGCCAATGTCCTTCAAGATGCGTCTCAAGAAAGTCATGGGCTGTCCACCATGCTTATTCACTCCATGAGGCTGCCAAAGTACAATATTATGCATTGGCTGGTCCTCACGGCGAAAGCAATGTCATGCAAAGCGGAGGCGGCTTTGTTCCAGCGTCAAGCTTGGGGGAACCAATGAGAGACACCTCCAATATTATAAAGTGTCCGCTTGGAGATGTGTGCATTGTACTTGATATAGTAAATTACCGGTACTACTACTACGATCGGCAGGCATGCTGCATTATATATGTATTACATATATATTAAGAATGCTGTGATGGCTTGTCGAAAAAATTGCCCCGCAACAACACCCTATCACCCATGACATTTGCTAGATCATCTGCATCTTCAAGGCCAGTGTCCTTTAAAATGCGTCTCAAGAAAGTCATGGGCTGTCCACCATGCTTATTCGCTCCATGAGAGCGCCAAAGCACAAGGTTATGCACTGGCTGGTCATTACGGCGTAAGCAATGTCCTGAAAAGCGGAGGCGGTTCCGTTCAAGTGTCAAGCTAGTGAAGATTAATGGAACACCTCCAATACTGTATAGAGTTTGGTTGGAGATGTGTTCATTGTACTTGACAGAGTGAACTCTGCGCAGCATTCTTGTGAAAGTGCCTGTGAAAGTGTGAAATAAAAACTAATAACAGCGTAATTATAGCTTTCTTAAATGGGCAATGTTGTTGTGGGACAACAATCTTTAAAACACTACTCACTTGGTTAAAATCGATTAACAATCTATTGGAGCATTCGAAAATCATCTTATACATTTTTCCTATCTACTCAATTTTTTTGGAACGGAAAAATTAAAGGGAATTGTCTTTTTTAACAATATGAATGCACGTGTTTTTTTCAATTACCGCTTATTGAAGCATAGGCTCACAATATGTAAGCCAATGTTCAAATTTCCCTCTGGAAAGCAAAGGAAACTGATCCTCAGGTACAAGAAACATGTTGACAACCCATATCAACCAATTAGATTTCACATATTACCATTCTGAGATTGGGAGAGCCAATAATAGGAATGTTGTTCCGGAACAACACTGAGCAGCAAAGGGTTAACTATTTATTTCAATGAAACCGCTGACAGAGTAAACCACCCGAGGGTGCATCGATGGAGTACAGAATAAATCGAATGGCTGAATGGCAAAAAAAGAACATTCACCTAAACAGAGAATCGCACATCTTATAATTAATAATGGTGTAATGTTATAGGTTTGTTCAGAAGTGGAAAAAATGAGAAAGCGCGTCATCGGGGGTGAACCAGCGCTATACGCACGTTTCGGCCTAACAGGCCTCATCAGTAGCGCTAACCAGTTCAGCCACTAGCCCCTGACACTCGCAGTCCCACCCAATCCACTTCTATTGAACGGGCAGTCTTAAGTTGCATATATTCTATCTCTAACAGCGGACCTAACGGCCTCAAGTATGTTTGAGTGAAACAGGAGGGAAGTACAAATAAATAAATATTAAACTCGAGTATTGCTGCCAGGTGACTATGTTCCGACTAGGTTACTATGGCTATGGTACGTATAGCGCTGGTTCAACCCCCGATGACGCGCTTTCTCATTTTTTCCACTTCTGAACAAACCTATAACATTACACCTTTAATTACAGTTGCAACAGCTCATCTCCTATTTATATAATTAATAACAACATCCTAACATTATCACATCACCACTACACCAAAGTATGTTATGTGTTTAAAAAACATTTTATCTTTTACCAAGTTTTACAATTAAAATATCCCGCGGGAAGCATTGAGTAATTAAATCAGTACTTATTGAACCCGCTTTTATTAAACCTTCAACGCAGTAGCATTCATTAATCACCGACCGACAAACTACTATTAAACATCCCTAAACCGCCACTAACCTGTTCTAGAACCTGGTTAATTCTATGATAAGCTTCAAGAGGCTGAAGTTTTAACTCGGTTATCAATCTATCGATTTTATTAATAACAAGAACGGACTGTATGCCTTCCAGCCACGCTTGGCGAATCACCGCGTTGGTCTAAGAAAATAAAGGCAAATGGTTGGATGATGAATTAATAAACATTTAGTTACTAATAACTATAAAATTTGTATCCGTTGTGAGACAAAAAAACAAACGCAGGCAATTTAAAACTCATTGG
The DNA here is from genome assembly GCA_032718475.1 of Nemertoderma westbladi. Classification (NCBI taxonomy): domain Eukaryota; kingdom Metazoa; phylum Xenacoelomorpha; order Nemertodermatida; family Nemertodermatidae; genus Nemertoderma; species Nemertoderma westbladi. The sequence goes on along the minus strand of JAUCBJ010000203.1, from coordinate 69,098 downwards.
ACTAAACAGAATAAAGGGTGTAAATTTATTAATAACAGACATCACCTTCGGGAGTTATAGGGGTATCAAGGTAGCAGCGGTACCCGGAAAAATATTAGCTAAAATTTATAGTTAATCAATAGAAAAGTCCTACATTATAGATGGGAATTTACAGTGTTTCGTCCTTTACTGACCTGTGGACAGACCCCTTCGACGGCGTCAACCAAAATTACAGCGCCGTCACAAAGTCTGACAGCTGTTGAAACCTAAATAAACAAAACGGATAATTTAAATACGTTAGACACACCAAACTCCACTGAGTCAACAACAAACAACAAAAATAGTGACAAATCAGTGAAGGGATTTATAATAATAACGGGGGTTCCTAAGGGCCACTATGTGCTGGTGATTGGCAGAGAACTCGAACGTCGACGTCACTAAAAACAATACTAATCCCTTGATATTTATCCAAACTATTTGAAACAAACGTTTTTGAGAGTTTTTCAAGATCTTCAAAAAACTTTCAAACAAGAATTGTTATTAAATTTGGATAAAAAGTGACGGAGTTAGTATTTTGAAAATTGATAAACATGTCATTCCATATAATTTCTGGTAGGCCTACTAAGGCTGCACACCGAGCATTCGGGAATTTCATTTACGCGACAGTTTAAATGTTAGGTGGTATCTAGTCTGTCTGTGTAAATTATTTGTATAATTCTCCAGCAACATGATAGAGATGTGTGGAATAAATTACTCTAGTTGGTGTTGGGGGTTGGTGTAATGATTGTCCATTTCTTTATTGGCCTATCGTTACATAACGAGCCCGACACCCACTCCCCTATAGTAATCAATAACCTCTCCAGAGAAATCAACGTGGCCAGGAGAGTCGATTAGATTGATGAGATATTTATCAGCTTCTCCTATTTCATTGGCTATTGGGTGGACCAATGAAATCGCCGACGACTTCATAGTAATTCCTCTCAACTGTTCGTCATGTCGACTATCCATATAACGGAGCTACAAATAAATTGGTAATCGAATTTGGGATACAAATATAATCTAAGGAATATAATCAAGGAATTATTATGGACTTTCTGATATATTAATATGACTTAAGAATACAATATAATACAGTAATAGTGAATAAGAGTTACAACTGTATGATGTGAAATAGGCAATATAATACTTAAGCTACAATAATTCCCCATGTTTGTATATTTCATACCTTTCCTGCTATTCTTTTCGAAATGATTCCATTACTGGCGAGCAAATTGTCCGTCAAAGTGGTCTTCCCATGGTCGACGTGCGCCATAATACAAATATTCCTAATGTTATTTGACACATTCTGTAACTCTTTGAGAGTTTGAGTTGTAACATCCCGCATCTTTTGACTTTGGAATTCGATGGGTAAGCGTCAGTCGTCAGAATGATATGAAGTAGCAATACCGGTAACGCGGTACCGGTACCGGTAGTTGCAACGGTTGATTATGGGCAGAAATTGTAATCGTAATCCCGACTGCGTCATTCAGTGAGTTAGTGAACTAGTAGGCCTATATATAACTATAACTAATATAATTGTATGAGGAGACTGTGTGGTTCATGCTATGTCTGTAGGCCTATGTCGATCGATCATCTGGTTATTACAACTTACGTTACAAGGTCTGAAGTTAGTAGTGGAATGGTTAGAGTGGTCGCGGTCGGTATGGTGCGTGTGTGGACCTGTGGAGTGGACGAATACGACAACAACACGACATACACAATAGCTAAGTTGTAGGCTACCGTACTCTGCTACTGTTGTATAAGTACGAGAACAGAATGCAAACAAACAGACCAGAATCAGGCACTCTAGGCAGTCACACAGCAGCACAGTGAGACTCAACAACAGGAGTTCAATAGATAAAAACGATTTAAATTTCCCGCCGCTATTCTAAAAGTTACTGCACTGTGTGATGATTTCAACAGATAAATAAAGTAAACTATTGCATGTATACTTGCATGCATATCCATCTACTCCACCAACATACCGCCACAATTTGTAATTAGAGACCATAACCCTTAATACAACAACCATTTTTAGGGGGTCGGAGCCCCCCCCCCCCTAATTTTTTTCAAATTTCAATAAAATGCTACGAAATTCGGTATGATGATAGATCGACACCTTTTCTTACTGGTGGCCTGGCCGGATTTTTCAATTTCTCAGTTATTTCCATACAACAATCCCTTAAAATATGTCTATTTAGCAATGTTTAACCACCTCCGTAGACTTTATTTTACGTCTTTGAAATGTAATCTAGATATCATTTCGAAGCGCCTTCGTCTGTAGATTCCGTATCTGAAAACCGTTTTAAATTTAACCAGTAATTGGTAAAAAAAAAAATTATTTAGCTGAGCGTTTAAAACTCTCCATCTTGCTTTTTCATTATCCATAATTAATATTCTAGAATTGAGTAAATAAAACATTAGAATTATAGCGATTCACGTCACAAAAATTTACACCTTAGTATTTTGATAATATCTCCGGAAGTTCTTGGTGAAATTTACAACGGGTTTCATATTCGGAATCTGCAGATGAAGGCGGTTCTAATGATATCTAGATGCATTCCAAAGACGAAAACTAAAGCTGACGGAGGTGGCTAAATATTGCGAAATAGACGATTTTTAACGGCTTGTTGTATCGAAATAGCTCATAAATTAAAAAATCCGGCCAGGCCACCAGTAAGAAAAGGTGTCGATCTATCATCATACCAAATTTCGTAGCATTTTATAGAACTTTGAAAAAAATTTGGGGGGGGGGGGGGGGGGGCTCCGACCCCCTTAAAATGGTTGTTGTATTAAAGGTTATGGTGTAATATAATTGTTTAAGTGATAGATGTAATTTTTACCTATACACATACCAGTAAAATTAAACACACTGAACTAAATACAGTTTAAAAACGTATATTTAAGTAAAAAAACATTTAAATACATTACTGCGTGCCTTTAACGTTATATAAAAGTGGGTGGTTACACCAGTGCGCATCAAGGATATTCTTAAAAGAGTTTATGGTTGGGGAGGTTACAACATTCGACGGTAGTGAGTTCCAGCTATTTACAACACGCAAATTAAAACAATGCTGACGGGCACATTTACTAGACCGAGGTTTTTCCAATTTAAAAATATGACCCCTTGTACTACTAGATTGAGCGACACTGAACAGGATTCGCGAGTTGTAGAGTCCATGCATGTACTTGTATACCTGAATCATGTCACCACGTAGCCGTCTAAACACGAGAGTAGGGAGGGATAACTTTCTGAGTCTGTCCTCATATGGTAAATCTTTAAAACCCGGAATCATTTTAGTCGCCCGCCGTTGTACAGATTCTAATAATTCGATATCCTCGACTTTCCTTGGATTCCATACCGGACCAGCATATTCAAGACGAGGTCGTATCAATGAACAATATAGCTTGCGGAAAGTTGATGCATCTAAATAATCGAATGATCTCCTTATAATCCCCATCACTTTATTTGCTTTATTAGCTATTTCCTGCACATGTAAACTGAAACTAAGTTTATTATCAACCAACACGCCAAGGTCACGTTGCTTCACCTTCTCATCAATAACTGCACCGTACATCGTATACGTAAAATCCTGTATATTATGTCCCATACGTAGAACGTTACATTTATCTGGGTGAAATGATAACTGCCATATTCTTGACCACTCATCCAAAGCATTTATGCAACTCTGTAGCTGTTCACAATCTTCAATACTGTCAGTACGTGCAAATATCTTTGTATCATCGGCAAACAGCTGAACATACGATGTAACTACGTCGGGAAGATCATTTATAAATAAAACAAACAATAACGGCCCGATTACGCTTCCTTGAGGAATACCACTTATAACACTTGTCCATGCAGAATGATGGCCATTTATTACCACTCGTTGTAATCTATTTTTAAGAAAATCACTATTGACATTATATACATTTCCAGATATACCATAGCCTCGTAGCTTTGCCAATAAACGCCCATGGGGAACACGGTCAAAAGCCTTCATGAAATCACAGTAAATTACATCTAGAGATCCTCCGCTGTCTATAATTTCGGACCAAATGTCCAATGATTCCAAAAGCTGTGTAACCGTATTTCTCCCCGATATAAATCCATGTTGTGCATTAGAGAATAACTTGTTTCTATCCATATGGTCAATGATGGATTTCCTGATGATTACCTTCTCAAATAGTTTACAAACTATAGAAGTTAAACTAACTGGCCTGTAATTCTCCGGTACAGCTTTACTACCCTTTTTATGAATTGGGCTAACATGGGCCTTCTTCCATTCTGTTGGTATTTTGCCCTCTATTAAACATTTTGTAAATAGAATCTGCAATGCAGGGGCTATCACCTCTCTGGATTCATTTAAAACTCGAGGATGAATACCATCCGGTCCCGGGGCTTTGGTAATATTAATATCATTTAATAGTTCAAATATTTCATCAAATTTATTAGTTGGTAATTTGTGACATGAAGTAGTTTACGAGGGTTCCATTAATATATGTATTAATCGTTTTGACAGCGAATAATACGGGATGGGTAGATTCGGTTGGGTGCAACCTTCGCCCGCGTACAACCTTCGCCCGCAAGGCAATCTTCCCCCGCGAGAAACCTTCGCCCAATTAGATTTGTGATAGTAATCATTTTAGTTACCAATTGAGGGACAGGATCAGGTTACAGATACGGCTTTTTCAAACCAAAACAATAAACGATGCTGTTACAAATTGAGGGAAAGGAGTAGGTTACAGAGACGGCTTATTCTAACCAAAACAATAATTGTTTATTGGGCGAAGGTTGCTCGCGGGCGAAGATTTCCTGCGGGCGAAGTTTGCTGCGTACCGTATATTCGCACGATTCGTTATTTATCTAGCTGGTAAAAATTCTGCAATTTTAAGAAGCATTATTAAATAGTACCTACAATGGGGCTAGTAAAAATTCTTATACAGTGGATCTGTATTTTAGTAATAATCTCAATGTATTAACGCAATGTTTACTTTACCAATTCTAAAACATAATGTCCTTTCCCAAATATAGATCTGGCGGAACATCGTATACAGTGACACTGACAATGCTATTGCCTATTGGATGGTCCTCAGTGTGCAGTCAAGGCTTAAATAACACCAGAACATCGATGCATTTTGATTAACTTTCAATATATACACTGTAGGCGACGGTGGCTATTGGTTTTTTGGGATTTGTTTGTGTGTCCCGAAGGCCAATGGTGTCCGACCCACCCGTACTTATCTCTGTAACCAACTGGCAACTGCCTATACTTCCAGCAGGAAGCCAGGTGACTTCAGTACTTCACTACTTCTCAGTTCTTCAGTACTTGTAGGACTTCAGTCCTACAAGTACAACAGAACCACAGGTGCTTTAAAGGTGGTTGGAGAAACCTGCTAGGGGCTGCTACTAACCAGCAACCAATCACGTTAATCATGTTTAACACAGAGTCAATGGGAATGGAATATTGCTAACTTCAAAAAGTTCAGGTTACCATTATTCCAAAGTAATCAGATATTACACGTTCGTGGGGCCTTCGCGCAGCACGAGAGCCTAAATTAGAAAGTACATTATACTAATCTCTATTAGATATACGAAAACTGTCTTTCCTAAAATATATGAGTGAAGACGATGCTATCAGTTTGTGATAAACTAGTTGTAAAAATATAGATCCATTTCAGTTTGCCCTTACACACTTTAACTGTCATTTGTAAACCTTCTAACTAGGGCTATTTAAGTTAAGTATGACATTTTTAGTTTTACAATACTGTTCTCCTTCATGAGCCTCGTTGCGCTCGTCCTGTTTTGTCTTAAAATAATTTCCCTAAACGGAGACTAACGACCTTTACAACTGTGCAAAGTCTTGAAACTGTGAGAGTAACAGCTGATTTATGGCAGATGGGTACTCGTATCCACTGTAAACTCGTTGCGTTCGTTCGTTTTTGACAAAACTTGAGATTCTTTCTAAACTTTTGCCGGAATACATACGTACCGAGTTTCGTTTAATGTCATCAAGGAATAACCGAGTTATTAGCGATCAAAAATTTACGACAGACGACGACGACGACGACAGACAACTCGTTAATGGTACCCATATGCTAAGGCTTCGCTCACTTCGTGGCTCGCCCCACAGTAATTAAGCTGCTAGTGATTGTCAGTTAGTAATCGAGTAAGCCATATAATATTTATTATATCTGTATAATGGTACAATACAAGGCATAATATATGCAAGAAAAATAAAAAATACCGTATGTTGTGTAAGTCAGTACGTAAGTGGGTTAGTTTAATTACAATGATGTAAACTGTAAATTAAATATTTATAAGTCTGGTTTAGTAATAAACATACTGTACAGTACTCATATCTCATTGAAGTACCGGTACTTGCCACGTACAGACATAGTAATATTCAATGTGTGGAAAATGCAGGTCTCACATACTCACATATCAGTTCATCACCCCGAAACTCGTGTTGCGTTTTATTCACACAAATTTTATGATACCAACCACTTCACTGCAAACGGGGTGTATGTACAGTAAATGCTACGCCGTAACGCCGACAACCATTATTAAAGCTAATTAATGTTATTTATTAATTAGTTAATTGAGGGAAAGGAACAGGTTACAGTGGAAGGTTAGTCTAACCAAAACAATAAACGAGAGTTAGGAACTCAGGTTACATTTTCATATTTGCTGTTGTGGGCAGTGGTTGCCGGTTGTCGGCGTAGCTTTTACACCTGTGCAAACGCTACATCATACCCATTCAATCGTTCCAAGGTCTGACTGTAGCATTCCCGACACGTGAGTAGCAAAAAGAACAGTGCTGGCATGCTGGACAGCGTGGAAATGGTTTAGTTTCGCTGCCGGTTCTCCCTTTTCTGTTTTTTATCAATTTTTTGTTTGTGTCTCGATAATGTAGAGGTTGTATTGTACTTCCATATCGCATAAATTACATTCCACTACTTTTTCAATCGTCTCAGTCATTACTGTTCCCATGCAACTACCATGAGAAAGAATAAGGCCCCCTTTAAGGCTTAAAGTTTGAATTAACAAAACCTGCTACAGTACTGTGCCGGTATTGGCTTTGGCTATTACATATTACTGTTGCTTCATTCTTAATAATTTGCTTTACTGTACCTACTGTTCTGCCTGACACCTGACTGGTTTCCTTTCGGTGTAACTTGTATAATGAAACAGGCAGACAGACAAGGCTGCAAGGGGAGGGTGATAGTGAATACAAATACTGAGATATGGAATAAAGGTAACCTGAACTTTTTCATGTTAAAAAAAAATAAATTTTCTTCGGCCAGGGATTACGCACAAAGTCTGACGACTTATAAGTCGGCAGACGTTGTAATGAATAACAATAAAGAATAACGAAAACTGTCCTGGCCCATGTGATGACCTACGGGAGATGTGAATTCAATGCAACCACTACACCAAGGTGGAACCTATGTTAGCAATATTCCATTCTCATTGACTCTGTCTGTCTGTGTAAAACAGGATTAACGTGATTGGTTGCTGCTTAGTAGCAGCTTTCTCCAACCACATTACTTGTTTTATACAAAATGGAATAATGTTAACTGGAAAAGCCACGATCTAAGCACCAGTCAACAGAACCTACCGACTGTCGACTGAGTCAGTAGACTGGTAGAGTAAGGAAGAAACTGCATACAAGCAGGCCTACTGAAGTAGCGTACATCAGTTCGCAGTAGGCTGGTACTGGTACAGTGGTAGCAGGTACAGCAGTACAGTACACTGGTACACAGGTACAGATATATGTATGACAGGGACTGGCAATTGGGGACATGACAGTGTGAGGTACGGTACCGTATACGAACAGTCTGGCAGTAGCCTACAGCAGTAGGCCTATACCAGTATGCAGTACCGTACAGCCGTATGCGTATACCTTACACCTTATATCTGTCAGTCTGTATATATATTTTACAGTCTGACGGTACCGGTACATAAGCCCTGAAGCCTACAGGCAGACAGGCTACTGGTCAACCGGCTGACCGGTACTGGCAGTCGGTGAGAAGTCAAAAATTGGACTTCAAGTCAAATTTTAGACTTCAAGTCCAATTTTGGACTCCAAAGTCCAATATTGGACTTTAGTACAACTCCAAGTGTACCCATGCTGCCATACTGTATACAGGTATATCGGTATTTAAATCAAAACTGTATCCCGTATCAGTCAGTCAGTCTCAGTACATATATATTACATAATTACAATGCAACATTATTTTAATGATTAAATTAATTATTATAACTATAAGTATTATAAGCAGGGATCGCACACGCACAGTCAGACATCAGTAGTTACTTTTTGCGGTAGTGGTATGGCTTTGCGGTAGCCTTACTGCCTTAGTGGTGTATACCGCGGTAGCGGTAGTTGAGTTATAGCTGTATAGTTCAGTAGTTCATTCATACATACCCATACCTGTGGTATTTTCGTATGGCAAAAATAAGACTACTGTAAACTGTAACTGTTATTGAGTTAATGTTTATTGACTAATTGTTTTGATTAGGTTCACTGTGTCAAGTACAATGCACACATCTCTGCATCTCCAACCAGACACTATATAACATTGGAGTTGGAGGTGTCTCATTCAGTCATTGGTTCCCCCAAGCTTGACACTAGAACAAAGCCGCCTCCGCTTTGCAGGACATTTGACATTGCTTTAAGCTGTGAGGACCAGCCAGTGCACCTCATGGAGTGAATAAGCATTGTGGACAGCCCATGAATTTCTTGAGACGCATCTTTCTTACTGTCTTAAAGGACACTGGACTTGAAGATGCAGATGATCTAGCAAATGTCATGGGTGATAAGGCTGTAAGAGTGTAAGGGAGTTGTGGAGGCGCACTTTTGTCAACAAGCCGGCACAGCATTCTTAATAGGGCCTTTATCTGTTTATATATAATGCAGCTGCAATACAGCATGCCGATTGTAGTAATAGTATGTGGTGAGGTGATAGGGCTCCTTCAATTAGTAAAGTCAAAAGTGGCCGTTTATTGTTTTAGTTAGAAAAGCCTGCCTCTGTAACCTGTTCCTTTCCCTCAATTGGTTTATGATTATGACAGTATGACGTGTGTTACTTCTTACTTCTGTACTTATTATGTGGAGACCCCAACACGTTAATCAGTTAGTAATCCCCTTTCATTATCCAGCCGTTTAAAAATACCCTTCCTGTTGTATGGAAAAATTAGAAGAGATGGTGGTAGCATCAACTTGTGGTATTTCTTTCTGATAGGGCTCCCATAGGGCATAGGCTTAGACGAAATCGTAGCTTGTACTGTAGTTAGTCTTAGCAGCAGCTGCAGTTGGCAAACCTGGCATTGCTACCAGTTTCCACCAAATATAATTTGTAATTAAATATTTGTTGGAGCATAATCTAATCTAGTCCTAAAGAGCTAAAGACTCTAAAGTCCTGGGTACATAAGGCTGTAAGGTTAGACATAACATGAATGTAAATTGTAAACTAAACAATACTGCAATATGCTAAAAGTAAAGTACAAAGTACCTAGAATGCTAGAATGTACCATTATATTCTAAGTACAGTACACTGAAGAGTGAAGATACATACAGAGCTGCAAAGGTAACTTTCCATAACTTAATAGCTGTCTGGCTGTCTCTCATCTGTCATGCTTCATGTACCTTTAAGTTTGATTCTCAATGTCACGTCCAAAATTGGACTTAAAGTCCAATATTGGACTTTTGTAAAAATTTAAAGCCTTATAAAAAAAGTTCCCCCTGGTGAATTTCAGGTCCCCCTGTTCAAAACTCTTATTTTTTGATATATTTTCGATTAAAAAAAAAAATCCCGCCCGATCCAATTACCCAAGGCCCTGGAACAATTGGCTGATTTGAAGTCCAATATTGGACTCACAGAAGTCCAATTTTGGACTTGAACTGGAGTCGAAGTCCAATTTTGGACTCAAGTCCAATTTTTGACTTCTCACAGACTGACTGGTACCGGCCGGCAGGACCGGTACCGTACCGTACCGCTATAACAGTATAACGTCACCCAACGTGTAACAGTGTAACGGCTATGCGTATCTCAGTATCTGCCTATAGCAGTACCGGTACCGGTATACAAGTCCCTAAACAGCTAAAAGGTGCCACCCTGCTCCATACAGTTAGGAACACTGGTCACTTTCTGGCTGAAGCTCAGCCAAAAATTGTCCACATATTTACAGCCAGAAAGTGTCCGTGCAGCCACTATTTGTCCTTCACAGGCGACAGGCTGCGATTATATTTCCGGACATATTTTGGCTGTAACTCCACTAGTACTCAAAGCAGAAGCTGGGCACATTTTTATTTTTAATATTATGATAAGTTATCCCAACGATGAGATTCTAATTCTCAAATTAATTTAGGGGCCTACAGCCTATACACAGAATTTTATGGCGATTGTAATGGCATAATTTTTAGAATGCCAATGTTAAAATTTCACTGCGGGTTTTCAAATGAAATTTAGCATTGTTTACTATGGAGAAATTTCACTCTGAGAGCGTTTTCCGTGGACACATTCTGGCTGTAAATTGGACATATTGTGACCAGTATTCCTGACTGCCATAGCGCGGGAAATTCAAATGATTGAAAGACATGTAATTTGTACTAGAAAGGGTGGCAGATCAGATCTGCCACCTATATTTTGGCGGTAAATTCAAATCTTTTTTTAACATTGAATACCCTATGGCCCTACATGAATGATGAATAGAATACTGGAATAGAGTAAGACTAAATAGAATTCATTGAATCAGAATAAATCATTTCTTATCGGTTTAACTCACACATCCGTTATTGTTGTTTTTTTATCTATTCTGGGGCTTCGAGCAGCACGTAAACAACTAAGCTGACTGGTTAACTAGTCTGGGGCTTCGACAGTCAGTGATCTATGCCAAAATTGGCAGTTTTCAAAAATGGAAGTTTTTATTCCAATTTCGGCATTAATTCCAAAATTGGAACTAGTACTGATAGGCACCAGTCAGCCAGATATTAGATTAATAATGTATTTTGACAGTTTGAACTAATCTATTTTCATGCAAATTTATTACCGTATAGGTAATGATGCATTTGCATTATATATATTTCGGTAAACGAACTTAGATCCTGCAGGGCGTGACTTTGACAGTTTGAGGAACTTATATCTATGCGAACTTGGGTCCTATATACAGATATATGCGAACATAGATCCTATATCTGGCAGTCTGGTTGAACTTAGATCCTAACTAAGTGAACTTAGATCCTATCCAGTAGTCCGGGGGAGCTTAGATCCTAACTACTGAACTAGGTGAACTTAGATCCCAGATTTATACAAATTCCTTAGCACACGCTAGACTGCTAGATGAGAGGCGAACTTAGATCCCACATCATATAGTGCTGGCCACGTTCAACTGATATTATAGTATTGTACTGTGTTACATTTTACATTAAGCATATAAAAGTACTTACAGACTTATAATGATCTAATGCAAATAAGTCATACACTCAAAGTAGTTGCGATTAGTTAATCACCAACAAACTATAATTTGCAAATTAATAGCTAATTCGGTGCAATGTATTATTTATTATTATTATGGTAGTAGGATCTACTGTAAGTTCGCTTCCCTTCAAGCGTGATAATATTTACAGTAAGGTCTGCTGGCCTATGGCAGTATGGGGATGACGTTTTTACATTAACACAGCTATGGTACAGCAATATACTGAACTGATATATACAGATATATGCAAGGTGGAATCTAAGTTCGTACTTTGAGGATCGAAGTTCATATGGGAAGGATCTAAGTTCGTATGGCAGTAGGGGAAGTATCTAAGTTCGCTTGGCTGCCTGGGAAGGATCTAAGTTCAAATGGGAAGGATCTAAGTTCACCCAAGATCTAAGTTCGTTCAGGGTCTAAGGTGCTCTAGGATCTAAAGCGGTTACTTATGCAGTAGACAGGTAGATGTGTGGCACAAAGTCGGCATTTAATAAAACAAAAGGCACTGGTAATGAATGACCGCCTCTGGAAGTACTAACACTAACACAACAACTGGAACTAAGTCTTCTTCAAGCTAAGCAGGTGATGGTGAATTCTTAAAAAAAGGTCAGAATGTATAGTTATACACAAACAGAGACAAAGTATTGAAATTGATAATGTGATCAAATCTTACATTGTTGTATGGCCCAGCGCAGGGCGTTTCTTATGTAGTTAAGAAGATATCATATCAAGGTTAACATTCACATTAAGGTATTCGGATATTGGATAGTACAAGTACCCATATACTACACACACAAGCACATGCAACTCACTACTGCACTAGAATGTATAATGTCACATCACAGCTGTCACAGCAGCACAGCATGACACTGACACATTTACAACAAAAGTTCGGTAATATACCAATATACAGATATCTCTATCTGCCAGTCTGCAGCTGCTCTTCCTCTATCAGAATAAAAAATGCCAAAAATGGCAGGTCAAAAACTTCCAATTTTGGAACTAGAGGTTACAGTATCAAAATTTTAATCATAAAAAACCAAAAGCATGGTGAATTTTTTTTTATCTCGGTCATAAGTTTCTAAATGCATCAAAATATAATTTTTTGCAAAATTTAGTTAACCCCAGCCAAGAGCCAATATTGGCTGACCCTGGACAGAAAATATATCAAAAATTCCAATTTTGGCATGAAAACTTCCAATTTTGAAAAATGCCAATTTTGGCATAGATCAGTGACTGTTCGAGCAGCACGTGAACAACTAAGCTGACTGGTTAACTAGCCTAGGACTTCGAGCAGCTCGTTAACAACTAAGCTGACTGGTTAACTAGTCTGGGACTTTGAGCAGCACATGAACAACTAAGCTGACTGGTTAACTAGTCTGGGACTTCGAGCAGCACGTGAACAACTAACTTGCTGGTTTCCTAGTCTGGGACTTCGAGCAGCACGTGAACAACTAAGCGGACTGGTTAACTAGTCTGGGACTTCGAGCAGCACGTGAACAACTAAGCTGACTGCAGGACTGGTTGGTTAACTAGTCTGGCTGTCTGGGACCGTACCAGACTACCAGAGATAACTGCACAAACCTGTGAAAACATATTGCCCACCAAAACTTGCTGAGATCTGTTGGATAAAAATGCTATGTATGACATGTATGTCTGTATGTATGACAGACTGACAGATAACTATGTACGACAGAATCGAACGCTTTAGAGAAATCTACATATATTAATTACATCAACATTTTTACGCTTATCTATAAGTTTGCACCAATCCAATTGGAAAGACAATCTAATAATTGTGTACATGTACTTTTTCTCTTTAAAAAACCGTGTTATGCCCGGGCTGCCAGGTAATTAATTTGTTTGTTAACAGGTAATTTATCAAACCATCTTTAATTACCATTTCCATTATCTTACAGGTTATACACGTGAGGGAGATAGGTCTGTAATTATAAGGGTCTTATGAATCGCCCTTTTTAAATACAGGTATAATGTAGGCAGTGAGCCAAACAGATAGAAGGGCGTGCGATTCAAAAGAGACACGGAAAATAACTGATAAGGGCGCTGCTATGGTACAACTGTACAAGCTAGTTTAGAAAATAAAATAGCCGGGAACCCGTCCGGGGTGGAACTGTGTTTTGGAGCTAGTTTATGTAAAAAAAAGTTGAAACATTTACAGGATTAAATTCAACAGAAGATAAATTAACATTATAGGGTACTTTGCGGTTAAAATTTAAAGGCACATTATTGTCAGGGGTAAAATTTTCTGAAAAGACAGAGGAAAAAATGGTAGCCTTAGTTTCGTCATCAATTACTGTTTCACCTTTATATTTCAGGGGGCCAATGTCCGATCTGTTGGAGTTCTTTTTCTTCAGGTACCGAAAGATCGCATTTGTGTTTCCAGAACTGAGAATCCGGATTTCCCGCTCGCAGTCAGCACGGTGAGCGGAGCGGGAAGCTTGCGCTGCGACACATTTATACGCAGCCATACCGCCTTCCGAGTGACGCCTGCGCCACAAGCGTTTCTTTGCTTTCTGTAAAATCTTGACGTAATGAGGGTACTTCTTTTGGTTGCTATCGTTACAAAATTCCTTATAAGGAATATAAGTATTTATACCACTTTTCATAACCTTGCTAAATGCTAGGAAGAAATCGTCCACTGTTCTACGTGAAGCAAACTCGTCTTCTTCCCATTTAATTGACCTCATAAATGACTTAAAACCTGTGTAGTCACCATTAGCGAAATCGTAAAAACCACGTGGCGCAGAGGTGTCCGAGCTGTCACACTGAGGTGAACCAATTATATCGAAGGACACAGTGGCGTGTTCACTCGTAGAGAATGGAGCAGCCGTCGAAATGCTCGAGACAAAATGGTCATCCGTGGTAAAAATAAGGTCTAGAACGTTGTCACCTCTGGTAGGCTCGTACTGGACCTGCAAGAGGCAGCCTGATTCCAAAACGAAACTAAAAAAGTTGTTATAGATATCGTTGTCCGGGTGGGAAACATCAGTCCAATCGAACAGCGGCAGATTAAAGTCGCCAGTGATTACACACGGTTAGTTGGTGTCGCACAGGATGTTGAGAGCTTCGCAAAGTTCGGTAGTAGTGTCAGGAACGCTGGGAACAGGTGGCGGACAGTAAGCGCATATTAATCGGGAAGAGCCGTCGATGAGGTCAATGGCTACAGCTTCTATGTCCGTAGTTTGATGAGGAAGTGCTACAGGTATGCACTGTATCGAGTTCCGCACAAGGAGGGCCACTCCACCCCCAACCCGGTCGTGTCTGTCTTGCCGGAAGACCCGGAAACGTTTGCTGCCAGACAACATCGCGTCAGAAATAGAATCATTGGCCCAGGTTTCCGTTATCGCGATCACATCATACGGGGTAGTGGATATAAACTCATCCAAGTCCGACAATTTGTTTTTCAGTGACCTGGCATTAAAGCAGCAACACTTGATAAACGCGTGCTGGTTTGATGAGCAACGATGGTCTCCCTTTACTGGTTTCCCTGCTGATCACTGGAAACCGGTCTCGAGGCGCAAGCAGAGTCCTGGTTATCCTGTTGAGCAGCGGGGATCGCTGCGGGAGATGCTGGGGTTGTAGAACTATTGTCCGTAGATGATAACTCGTTTGAGTTGCGACTGCGTTTTAATTAATTAATTTAATCAGTTAATCCACAATATACAGATATAATCAATCATTGCGGCTCACTGGCAAATGCCATGGTAGTTATGTTTTATGTATTAGACAATTTGTTGTTTTGTTTGATTTTCAAAGTATTATGACAAAATTTTGCACTCAATAAAGGCACTGAATCCAAAAAATAGCTCATCAAATTTTACTGATTTTTAGCATATTTGGAGCGCTTGTATTTTTCACCAATACATTGTTTTGGTTACTTTTTTCGCCCTGTTTGTATAGCTTTTTTTAAATTTCCAATGGTGCCCACATAAGGGGGTATGTTAAAGCAAAAACTAAGCTAATTGATGTTTTAAAAAGTCGATTGAAGAAGAGTCCGTTAAAATGCTCACTTTGGGGTAGAACTTTTTAGGCTACCGGCAGACCGGTACCTTAAAGCAGTAAAGTGGGCACTTTTCTAAATTAAAAAAAAAAATGTACAAAAAACTGAAATATAATAAATTGTTAAATACTTATTGTGAAGATTAGATATCAAACTTTCATTGAATTTTACTTCATGATACTTCCCTTAAAATTATGATGTAAAACTTTGAGGTTTTTTAAAAAGCATATATGCCCACATTCGGGTGTTGACGGTAATATTTTTAAAATTTAATCATCAGACAAAAACAGACATACTATCAGACTATACTAACTACCAGTATGCCTACTTTATCTTACTCATAGACTTATTACAGCAATAATATGTTCATCACATACCGAGGGCGAGGTCGAGGACCCCCATGGTCAGATGGAAACGAGCCGCAGTCTCATGGGGCTAGGGGCTATCAGGCTATCCTTGACGACGAATCATTATTATTCAATGTTTTAGAGTCGCCGTGCAATTACGTGATCCATGACCATCTTATTTTCAGTTCAGTACGGTAACATAATAAAATATTTTTTATAAACATACAGTACCAGTACCGGTACAGACATTTCTACCTTATTTTAAATTGGATCATTTTATTTTCAATATACATTAGGCCTACAGCATTACAGATGCCTAAATAACAATTACTGAATTAATAAAATCTTTTTCTAACACTACAGAACAGTGCTATTTGATATTCATTATTTGATTTTCATTATTTCAGAAGGCCTATTTGATTGGGAGTATTTGATTGGCCTAATGTACATTCGTACATTAAGTTCACATCCGTTCGCAAATTGGCAATTGGGGTGTCGTTTCAGCCTTCTCATAGGGTTAATGTTAAATTAATATTGAAGAATTAGTACTGTATGTATAGTATCTTGAAGTAAAAAATTTACTGTAGGCTTAAACTGTGTTCCTAAATTTAGTTTATTCTTTTGGTTAGAAAAGCCTGCCATTATTAGGTTATAACCTGCTACTTTCCTTTAAGAGGTAGGCCCACCTTAAATGGTGAATATCGAAATTAAATATTCGCGAAATTAATTTCATATGTTAAAATACCGGTAGGCTGAAACGACACCCCAATTGGTAATATGCCATCCGTTCACGTTCAAGCAAGTACATTTGTACATTAGGCGCTACACCCTACAGCTGTAGGCCCTACAACATATAAACCGTACTCAAGTACTCGTATTCTAATAACAGATAAATCTGTAAATATAGGCCTACTGGCCTATTTATATTAAAACATATAATTTGGAAATCCAATCGTCTACTTATACTAGTTATGAATGGGTTATCGTTCAGCGAGATATGCAGCCTGTTTTGCTGTCCACCCTGGCCTTCTCGTATCGCGGCAAAGCTGGCGTTCCTCCCCCCAACGCCCACCTACAATATTCAATGCGACGAGACTGCAGGGACCTCTCCCACTTACAACCTACACCTAACTGAGAAAGCCGAGTGGCAATATACTCAACGCGAACTCGATTGCATTGAAGTCTTTATAATTAAAACAAAGAGTGGCAACAAAATTAGCTGCATGTTCGTACGCTGTTGTCCTAATCCCAGGTTGGTTGTAATTAATAACCTACATAATAATTGTAGTCTTAGACACTCCTGCACTCACTCACTGGGCTATGCAACTGAAATTTTGCAATAATTAGTCCTAGCAGCCTCTTTATTATTAGTTATTTGTTGTTGTAAATACGGATACTCAACTCATGAGTACCATCCATACTCATATATTATATTGACTGAACTAAAATATCAATATTAACTGCCTATGATTATATTATCAATTATAAATGAATATAAATTACAAGTATATTAAATCATTAGGCCTATATTTCTGTATTAAACAATATAATAATAGCCCTACCGGTAGTCAGCTAGTGGTACAATAAATGTGTTTATATAAATGTTAGTTAGTGTTTTAGTTAATACTGAAATCTGTATAATGTACAGGTACCAGGGCCGGATTTAGAGTGGTGGGTGGCCTGGGGTCGGGTCAGTGGTGGGGGGTCTGGGTTCTACTGTATGGGGTTTGCACATATACGGCGCCAAGCACTTCTCACAGACTATAATATACTGAAAGACACATTTTATCTCGTTTTCATTACCCTAACTTTTCAATATATTTATTGCAGATACCTTTCAAAGAAACCTGAATGTAGATGTAAATATATTAGTAGGAAATGTTTGGAAATTTCCCATACATTTTCCCGGAAATTTCCTCTACATTTTCGGATTATCCGGAAATTTCCTTTTATTAATTATTTTATTAAGTACATTCTGAAAACACAGTAAAACACAAGTAGAGTAAACAGTAGAAAGAGAAACAAGGGATTCCTGCTTAGATGTGTTAAGGTGGTTAGTTGTCTTGTTTCTTTTGGTCGTAACTACGGATGAAATATACTTTTCCGGAAATTTTCGGAAATTTCCTTGGAAAACATATTTCATGAAAACTCATATCCCTATTTAGACGTGGAAATTAGAAATTTGAAACATGTTCCTGTGTATATCAGTCTGAAAACATCTCATCAAAAAATAAAAGAATCGAAAGTGAAAAAAAATGTCACAAAGCTACAAAAATATTTACTGTCTTTCACAATAACTTTTTGTTTTTTATATATTTTGGAAAAAATAAGGGGCAAAATTCCAAATTGCCATATTCGGTTTCAGTTCGGCTCCTCTATAGTTCGGTCAATCGCTGTAGTTATTGGATCGTGGTGCCCCCCCCCCCCCCCCCCCCTCCTCCCTAAACACGGCCCTGGGTACAGGTATACCGTATGTAATGTATAATGTATGTATAATTATAAATTAAACACGACGATGTAACTTTTATTTCTCAGCTACAATATTCTCTTCTCCCATGGCAACGCGGTTGATATCGGACAGATGAGCAGTTTCTACGTGGGTTTGGGAACGCGACTGAACTGTAACATATTTAGTTACGACTACTCCGGGTACGGAGTCTCCACAGGGAAGGCGAGCGAGCGCAACCTGTACACGGACATCGACGCGGCGTGGCAAGCGTTGCGGAGTCGCTACGGGATCAGTCCCGAGTCGATACTCCTTTACGGACAGAGTATCGGCACAGTGCCCACCGTGGATCTCGCGTCCCGATACGAATGCGCCGGCGTCATCCTCCACTCCCCGTTAATGAGCGGGATGAGAGTCGCCTTCCCCGATACGAGACGCACATGGTGGTTTGATGCCTTCGCTAGGTAAGTTGTAATCGAGAACTAATGGGTTGGGTATGGGTTGGCGATATATTATTGTAAATTTGATCCCAAATTGTTTCGTAATAATTTCCTCCGTATATTATAACAGGAATTACTTTTGAAACAATAAATAAATATCGATATATAAAATCCGTTATATTTTACATCTGGGGAAGTAAATATTATCATCTGAAAAATCAATTTTCCTCACTAACATTTGTAGAAAACACATTGCAAGTAAGTATCGCTTTCGCTTACTTTAGCACTTTCTATAACTAAATTAGTGATAGAAAGTGTGAAGTTTAGGTCAGTCGGCGGCTATTAACAGCCTGTTAGTTAAATGGTACCCGCACTCATAGACAGTAGGCCTACTGAACTGTATGATTACCCGTATATATACTTTAGGTACTGGTATATATCTTATGTAAATAAAATGTACATTTAGTGCCGTTGAGCGGAGCGGAGATTTCGTTTCATTTTTCAGATAAAATAGTGTTCGTTAAAATAAATTCATATATTCTGCCGTCGTGCAAAACTCAATACACTCGGGCAGAATATTTTAATGTCGGTCTTTTGAAATCACCTGTAGTGACAAAAAGTGCTTATTTACGATAATTTTTTTTCCTACCGTAGAGTATTACTTTTTTCATGTATATAATTAAATATATATTATATAATTAGTGTCCTCTCTGCTCTGAATCGTTTGTTGATGTTGTATTGTTGTATGTCCTTATATCAGATAGGGGGTGGGGGGGGGGGGGGGGGGGGGAATTTCGCCGCACTGAAAATTAATCCCTCTTCAGTGGAAAATCTACGTAATTAACACCTGATTACTCCCGAACATAAAACTGTAACCAGTTCTATTGACTTTAGTTTATTGTTTTGGTTGGAATAACGTGCCACTGTAACCTGCTCCTTTCTCTAAATTGATAATTTAACATTTATATTAATACGCCGAGATGGGATTTGCGACAAGCCCCCCCCCCCCCCCCCCCTGTCTCCCTCATGTAACGTGTTTTGCCAAGAAATACATGGCCATATGTTTGAATGGCACTAATTGGCACAGACCCAATTTCCTGAAACAAACAGAGTAACGCCCAACCTACCGTGCCAAAGGGTACGTTATCTCCTTGAATTTCAAAAAACAAGTAACTGGGAAAACAACAGAAACAGTTCTAAACCCTTTTCTGTTACTTTGGCAGAGTTCGCTAGAATCGTCCATCGTTTATTACGAGAAGCAGCTAAAACATTTTTTTATTTAATATTTTTATTAGTTAGTATTTCTTTCTCATTTCGACCAAAAATTAATTTGTTTGTTCCTTAATATAATTGTCCTTTATGTTTATTTAGCATTGACAAGGTCACTAAGATAGTATCTCCTGTGTTGGTCATCCACGGGACTGAAGACGAGGTAATCGACTTCAACCACGGTCTAGCCATCTTCGAACGCTGCCCGCGGTCAGTGGAGCCGCTATGGGTCGAAGGTGCCGGCCACAACGATGTCGAACTCTACGGCCAATACTTAGAACGCCTAAAAACATTCGTTACTACTGATTTACCCGCTCAAGTTGCAAACCACTGAAGTATTTATTTATATGCGACCGAATTATATTAATTTATGTAAATTTATAAATTCGTTATTTAAATGAAATTGTAACTGGTGCAACATAAACTCTATTATTTATAGTTCCATAACATAATGCGATGCGATGCTGTCTGTCTTTGAAGTCTGTCTTTGAAGTCTGTCTTTGAAGTCTGTCTTTAAAGACTAACTGCACAGTTTACTAACTAAAGGCTAATTACTATGTCGGTCTAAACTATTATTATTTATAGTATTGATACTATATTTACAAAGTTTTGCACAACACAATTTTGAAAGTCAGTGCAATAAATATTGCAACGGCGATCTACAATTGTTGGCATTATTATAAAAATGTTTATTATTACTTTGTATTTCTTCGAACGTGGGCTTTATTTGTTATACATTTTATTAAATTTTTCTAAATTATGTTTAAAAACCATTCATAAATAAGTTAAATACCGGTAATTATATTATATACTTATTGCGTGTTATGTTTTTCTCCTTCCGATCCGAGGTAGCTGCGACATCAATACAACCCTGTGTAACGTAAAGTGCCGTTTCGATTAAGCGCTCGGGTTTATTTTCCTTTGATATTAATCTATGTGTAGGAGGATGAGGAGAAACAGTGGTTCAAAAGGAACACGATGACACCAGCGGCATTAATCCACGGCATTAATCCACGGCATTAATCCGCGGCATTAATCTACGGCATTAATCTACGGCATTAATCCGCGGCATTAATCCGCGGAATTAATCCACGGCATTAATCCACGGCATTAATCCACGGCATTAATCCACGGCATTAATCCACGGCATTAATCCGCGGCATTAATCCGCGGCATTAACCCTCGGCATTAATCTACTGCATTAATCCACGGCATTAATCCGCGGCATTAATCCGCGGCATTAATCCGCGGCATTAATCCGCGGCATTAACCCTCGGCATTAATCTACTGCATTAATCATTTATTATGAGCTTTTACATCATTTTCTAAATGGACCTAATTGATTATCTAAGCTACATTACACTTTTCTCTAAGTATTTACCTGCCTACACACACACACACACACACACACACACACACCCCATTGCAACACTGTTTGTGGGAAGCTCGTAAATTATCTTAAAGAAAATGGCTGTTGATAGTATCGATACCCTGATAATGTCATCATCACTGCAACGAACTCCACTGAGAGCGATTAGTTCATAATTAATGAAGTAGAATAGTTCTCAATATTATTATATTCTACTATGCTTTATCGAAATCTATAATTTAGTGCTGCTATACTTAATCGAATCAAATTAATGCAATTTAATAAATTCCACCAAATCGCACTTCTTTATGCTCAAAAAAATTTTCATGCAGTTTTTCATATGCAGTCATTTTTGAGTAAATCTACATATTTACTTGTTGTTTGTTACAAAGTAACACATGTTATTTAAACACATGTTATTATATAAACATATATAAATTATAGTAAACAAACATACGAAGAAGATGAATTATTCTAGGTCGGTGTGCATATAATATATACTGCACGAGTTTTTAGGGGGCCTTTACTCAAATTATTTAAACGGATTATTATTAGAAATATCTTGATTACTTATAATGCGGGGGGGGGGGGGTAGGCAACAACAGTGCGATGTAATTCACCATCACTATGGTATTAACAGTTGAGGGTTAGAAGGTTTACCCTGGATCTCCGAATATTATATTAAATAGTAATTATTGTTTGTGTGGGTCTGCATTATTAATAGTTAGACTATTAATTATCGTATATTACTACGGTATATTGGTTGTACATTATTGTCTGTCATATAGTTGCCATAACGCGCTACAGAACCTACGTAGCCAGTAATGTCTGTTCTGTATTTTGCAACTATTTGGTTTGTTTGGAATTCCCTTTTTATACTTTACTTTATTTATTATTTCAATAAAAATTCTAGAAGTCATTTTGAACTTTTCTTATAATACAATACTGTTTGTTGAGTGTATTTGGATGGGATCGAACAAAAGTACCCCATTTTTAACCTAATCCGAGGTATATATATATATATATAACTGTCCGACATTGTCGGACGTACGAACCGACACTGTCGGTCGTTCTGTCCGCGAACACCCCTAATAACGATCCTCGAATGGATCCAAGTCACATGACGTTATCGCCCTGTGCTATAATGGAGCAATGCCGGCGGACCGACAAACAAAGCAAACAGTAACTTGTTGGCCACGGTGTCCCTTCAAGCCTGGAGGTTTCAATAGAGCGAGAGAACAAGGTTGTGAACAGGTTGATCCTCCTGGCGATAGCCAGGAGGGGAACTGGACGCAAATCCCATCTTGACGAATTAATAACCCGCCTCAATGTTAAATTACCAATTTAGGGAAATGAGCAGGTTGCAGTAGCACGTTATTTTAACCAATACAATAAACTAAACACAATAGAACAGGTTGCAGTTTTATTTTTGGGAGTAATCAGCTGTTATTTGCGTCGTATTTCGCCTGGAGAGGGATTAATTTTTATTGCGTCGAATGTCCCCCCCCCCCCCCCCCCCCCCCTGGGAGCTCTGGATCGAGCAGCATACAGGCCCACACTGCAGGACGGTTGTTACTAAAAAGTTGAATTTGATCTGCCTCTCTGCAGGTTTCCCATCAGATAGTGATATTTTCACTGCATCTAATTCCTTCTTTATCATCTCTACTGACGTCATTTAGCACCTAACCTCATTGCAAAGACTCATCATGTCATAGTTTGAGCACTATTTTTCGCCTATATGAGTTTTCAATGGCGGCGAATATTCAGAGAGGGGTCTCAAATTCTCAAAGGGTCCCTTTGTGCCATTTCTTGCACGTGCAAAAATTGGCATAGGCCTATTTGACACAATAAAACACAGGCAGAATGGCGCAGATTTCGGTTCCCCTAGATTTAACATGGTGCTGAAAAGTTAACAAATGGTTTCGAATGCTCTAGTGGCACAGAAGTGCCACATTTTAGCATGTGGCACGTTTAGCATGTAGAAATTAGGTTTGGCCATTTTCGGTTTTTATGGGTTTTCAAAGGTGCTGATTCGATTACAAATGGTTTAGAATTCTGTAGTGGCACAGAGGTTCGGCTTTTTAGCATGTGACACATGGCACTTTAGTTTAACATGGCACAACATATCAAAATCGCTATAGCTTGATAGAAATGTGCCATTTTCATTATTTATATGTTTCAAAAGCCGTTGATGCGATTCTTTTTGACATGTGCCATGGCATAAACTGGTGGAGTTCTCTTCTGTACATTATTATTTATATAGGTATTAGTATTATTATAATGCAGTAAAAGAAGAGATATTTACATATCATGCAGAACGTATCTCATTCGAATTGTTTTATTTTATTAAATTTTTATTATAATACATTCACATTCAATATATTGAATAGGTAGTTATTCATTGCCGAATTATTCTGCTACAATAATAAGACAACAAACAATGTTCCAGCCCTTTACTAAGGGGGGGGGGGGGGGTTACCCCCCCCCCCCCCCCCCTCATGTCAAAATTTTCGGGTTTTTTTGTTTTTTTTATTTCATCTAGAGCAGAATTTAATGAGGACTTCAAATCTGGAAACGGCTTAGCTGGTTTTTCCTCTGTTTGTGTGTCCATCGAAATATTAAAAAGAGCATAAAATAAGCAATCTGAAATGTTTGCTGTGGGATTTTTTTTTGAGAATAATTCACGTGCTGCGCGAAGATGTTAGGACAATTGCGACCTATAATTTTTATTTAATGGGTCGCAATTGACCGCGTCGCAATTGTCCGGGTCGAAATTGTCCGGACTCCCTGCGCGAAGTCTTCATGTGCTGCATGATCATTTTATGTACCGCGTGAAGGCTTCTCATTCTGATCAAAAGGCTTTCCGAGTTGCTCGATTTATTAACGAGCTGTATGAAAACTTTAAGTGCTATGTGATACCTTCACGTGCTGCGCAAAGCTTAATGTTCTGTGTAAAGGCTTATTATAAAAATATGTGGAAACTTTTATATAAATTTGATAGTTTGTTAAGGTTGTCTCATTATTCCATGACTATTTATTAAGAAATCATGAAATGGTATGTGATATCAAATCAAAACGCCAAAATTAAATTTGTTCTTGAATCTTGAAAAATTTTCGCCCAAAATTGTAAGATTAGTTAGTGTTTTTAGTGAAATTAACAAATTCGCTGGTGGCCGCTAGAGGGCGACGCAAATTTGAAAATTTTTGTTTGAGCCCAATCTTTGGCCATATGTTAATCCCCCGAAAGGTATAAAATATACAAAACTACACACAAGCAGAAATTATAGCCATTTGCAAAATAGGTCCATAGGGGGGTGTACCCCCCTCCCCCCCCCATCCCCCTTAAAACAGGCTTAAACGAAATACTGGGCCAGTCAATCAGAATCAATTAGTTACTACGTTGCTTGGTGTTGCTATGTAGCATCCGCTTAGAGAGGCTGGGGAGGGGATGTCAGGCAGTAATTAATAATTACAAGTAGCATCAATAACTCCCTAGCCCTAATTGACTATAAATTAATATTATTTACAAATTTTTGGGATAGTTTGACTTGGGAAAGTCAAACGCGAGCGTCTCGTTACCAGAAGCTGCACAACCATTACACTGAGGGAGCCACGAATCCGCTGCTACACTATCGGATGGCGTGAGTTTGAGATATGCGCATCTCGCCTGTGGAATAACAGACCGACGTTGATAGGAGAAATTCATTCAACCACAGTTTTTAAATCAAAACTAAAAACACATATGTTCTCTCAGCTATAACTTTTTTCAGTCAACATTTTCACCGAACTTTTTGTTTTAATTAACTCCCTTTTAAGTATGTAGACCTACGTCGTAGCAATTGGTTTTATATACGGTATATTTTATTTTATTTTAACATATATTTTTTTTAACGCACTAACTTTTAAGTATGTTTAACATACAGTATTGTAGCTAATTTCTCACTGTGCTCCGCAGAGATTGCTTACAGAATACTATACCATAACGTTGGCGCTATAAAAATATTTATTTTATTATTATTAATATAGTGTACATTTTTATTTTTAAAAGCTAAATTCTCAAAAGGGGCACAAAAGGGCATCTTTATAATTTACCGGTTATAAGTGCTATAGTAGTGGATCAATTCTGAGAAAACAAGATGACGAAGGAAAAATAGCGCAGCTTATCAAATTTTGAAATATCATTTATTTCTTAGCAATATGATGTTTATGCCTATGCTAATACATGACTAATATTAAAAATCGCCCCATGTTTTCAAATACGTTCTTCAACATGGGCTAGTTTTCAGAAAAAATTAAACAAGTCACTTTTGGGGTATTTTGGCCAACTGTAGTAGCGGCGCGGTCAGATCACTATCACTTTTTGGTTCTTCAGTTTTTTTTTGTATTAATCAGTTTATTCAAAAGCCCCGCCCGGTGAGGTTATTAAATAAGTCTGCAAACAGTTTTGGTACTTTATCAGAATGCAGAAAGCGCAATGACTAACAATATAATCATTGACCAGTTTAGTCTATTGCAGTACCACTTCGCGTGATTTCATCACTGAGTGTAGGCCTAGATTCTATCGCTCTATATGTAATTAAAAGTGGTCAAAGTCTAACAATTTTATGCTGTTTATATCTGCTATACTAATGCTCACATTTTCATTAAAACGTTTTACTGTAATTCATGGTCTTCTTTGGTAAACTTTATGTTTACGGTATGAGTCGCTTTAATAAAGAAAAACTCAAGTGCATTGTTACACGCCTTGGATAGGGCTCCTTGGGTTACTAGTAAAGATTTATTCATAGGTTTTCTTTATATTATTGTTTTTATATTAATTCATATATCCATAACCTAATGTGTTGTTTTACGTAGAGAAATACATTTTGTACTGTATGTTTGATTAAAATCCCGTGAAATGTCATTTTACGAAATGACTCTAATTTTAATAAAAAATTGAATTTTTGAGAGGAAAACGTTTGTAGAACAAGGTGTTTGGAGTCGTCCAGTACCGTTTGTTTATAGTACAGAACTGTAGTACCAATGTAGTCCAGAACTGTAAGTACCGATATAGTCTAGAACTGTAGTCCATATAGTCCAGAACTGTAGTCCATATAGTCCAGAACTGTAAGTACCAATATAGTACAGAACTGTAAGTACCAATATAGTCTAGAACTGTAGTACCAATAGTTTAATAGTACAGAACTGTAGTGCCAATATAGTCCAGAACTGTAAGTACCAATATAGTACAGAACTGTAAGTACCAATATAGTCTAGAACTGTAGTACCAATAGTTTAATAGTACAGAACTGTAGTACCAATATAGTCCAGAACTGTAAGTACCAATATAGTACAGAACTGTAAGTACCAATATAGTCTAGAACTGTAGTCCATATAGTCCAGAACTGTAAGTACCAATATAGTCCAGAACTGTAGTACCAATATAGTCCAGAACTGTAGTACCAATAGTTTAATAGTACAGAACTGTAGTACCAATATAGTCTAGAACTGTAGTACCAATAGTTTAATAGTACAGAACTGTAGTACCAATATAGTCCAGAACTGTAAGTACCAATATAGTACAGAACTGTAAGTACCAATATAGTCTAGAACTGTAGTCCATATAGTCCAGAACTGTAAGTACCAATATAGTCCAGAACTGTAGTACCAATATAGTCCAGAACTGTAGTACCAATATAGTCCAGAACTGTAGTACCAATATAGGGCCTCTAGTACAGAACTGTAGTACCAATATAGTACAGAACTGTAGTACTAATATAGTACTGAACTGTAGTACCAAATATAGTCCAGAACTGTAGTACCAATAGTACAGAACTGTAGTACCAATATAGTACAGAACTGTAGTACTAATATAGTACTGAACTGTAGTACCAAATATAGTCCAGAACTGTAGTACCAATAGTACAGAACTGTAGTACCTATAGTACAGAACTGTAGTACCTATAGTACAGAACTGTAAGTACCAATATAGTACAGAACTGTAGTACTAATATAGTACTGAACTGTAGTACCAAATATAGTCCAGAACTGTAGTACCAATAGTACAGAACTGTAGTACCAATATAGTCCAGAACTGTAGTACCAATATAGTCCAGAACTGTAGTACCAATATAGGGCCTCTAGTCCAGAACTGTAAGTACCAATATAGTACAGAACTGTAAGTACCAATATAGTCTAGAACTGTAGTACCAATATAGTCCAGAACTGTAAGTACCAATATAGTACAGAACTATAAGTACCAATATAGTCTAGAACTGTAGTCCATATAGTCCAGAACTGTAAGTACCAATATAGTCCAGAACTGTAGTACCAATATAGTACAGAACTGTAAGTACCAATATAGTCTAGAACTGTAGTCCATATAGTCCAGAACTGTAAGTACCAATATAGTCCAGAACTGTAGTACCAATATAGTCCAGAACTGTAGTACCAATAGTTTAATAGTACAGAACTGTAGTACCAATATAGTCTAGAACTGTAGTACCAATAGTTTAATAGTACAGAACTGTAGTACCAATATAGTCCAGAACTGTAAGTACCAATATAGTACAGAACTGTAAGTACCAATATAGTCTAGAACTGTAGTCCATATAGTCCAGAACTGTAAGTACCAATATAGTCCAGAACTGTAGTACCAATATAGTCCAGAACTGTAGTACCAATAGTTTAATAGTACAGAACTGTAGTACCAATATAGTCTAGAACTGTAGTACCAATAGTTTAATAGTACAGAACTGTAGTACCAATATAGTCCAGAACTGTAAGTACCAATATAGTACAGAACTGTAAGTACCAATATAGTCTAGAACTGTAGTCCATATAGTCCAGAACTGTAAGTACCAATATAGTCCAGAACTGTAGTACCAATATAGTCCAGAACTGTAGTACCAATATAGTCCAGAACTGTAGTACCAATATAGGGCCTCTAGTACAGAACTGTAGTACCAATATAGTACAGAACTGTAGTACTAATATAGTACTGAACTGTAGTACCAAATATAGTCCAGAACTGTAGTACCAATAGTACAGAACTGTAGTACCAATATAGTACAGAACTGTAGTACTAATATAGTACTGAACTGTAGTACCAAATATAGTCCAGAACTGTAGTACCAATAGTACAGAACTGTAGTACCTATAGTACAGAACTGTAGTACCTATAGTACAGAACTGTAAGTACCAATATAGTACAGAACTGTAGTACTAATATAGTACTGAACTGTAGTACCAAATATAGTCCAGAACTGTAGTACCAATAGTACAGAACTGTAGTACCAATATAGTCCAGAACTGTAGTACCAATATAGTCCAGAACTGTAGTACCAATATAGGGCCTCTAGTCCAGAACTGTAAGTACCAATATAGTACAGAACTGTAAGTACCAATATAGTCTAGAACTGTAGTACCAATAGTTTAATAGTACAGAACTGTAGTACCAATATAGTCCAGAACTGTAAGTACCAATATAGTACAGAACTGTAAGTACCAATATAGTCTAGAACTGTAGTCCATATAGTCCAGAACTGTAAGTACCAATATAGTCCAGAACTGTAGTACCAATATAGTCCAGAACTGTAGTACCAATAGTTTAATAGTACAGAACTGTAGTACCAATATAGTCTAGAACTGTAGTACCAATAGTTTAATAGTACAGAACTGTAGTACCAATATAGTCCAGAACTGTAGTACCAATATAGTCCAGAACTGTAAGTACCAATATAGTACAGAACTGTAAGTACCAATATAGTCTAGAACTGTAGTCCATATAGTCCAGAACTGTAAGTACCAATATAGTCCAGAACTGTAGTACCAATATAGTCCAGAACTGTAAGTACCAATATAGTACAGAACTGTAAGTACCAATATAGTCCAGAACTGTAGTACCAATATAGTCCAGAACTGTAGTACCAATATAGTCCAGAACTGTAGTACCAATATAGGGCCTCTAGTACAGAACTGTAGTACCAATATAGTCCAGAACTGTAAGTACCAATATAGTACAGAACTGTAGTACCAATATAGTACAGAACTGTAGTACCAATATAGTACAGAACTGTAGTACTAATATAGTCCAGAACTGTAGTACCAATAGTACAGAACTGTAGTACCAATATAGTCCAGAACTGTAGTACCAATAGTTTAATAGTACAGAACTGTAGTACCAATATAGTCCAGAACTGTAGTACCAATATAGGGCCTCTAGTACAGAACTGTAGTCCATATAGTCCAGAACTGTAGTACCAATATAGTACTGAACTGTAGTACCAATATAGTCCAGAACTGTAGTACCAATATAGTACAGAACTGTAGTACCAATATAGTCCAGAACTGTAGTACCAATATAGGGCCTCTAGTCCAGAACTGTAAGTACCAATATAGTACAGAACTGTAAGTACCAATATAGTCTAGAACTGTAGTACCAATAGTTTAATAGTACAGAACTGTAGTACCAATATAGTCCAGAACTGTAAGTACCAATATAGTACAGAACTGTAAGTACCAATATAGTCTAGAACTGTAGTCCATATAGTCCAGAACTGTAAGTACCAATATAGTCCAGAACTGTAGTACCAATATAGTCCAGAACTGTAAGTACCAATATAGTACAGAACTGTAAGTACCAATATAGTCTAGAACTGTAGTCCATATAGTCCAGAACTGTAAGTACCAATATAGTACAGAACTGTAAGTACCAATATAGTCTAGAACTGTAGTCCATATAGTCCAGAACTGTAAGTACCAATATAGTCCAGAACTGTAGTACCAATATAGTCCAGAACTGTAAGTACCAATATAGTCCAGAACTGTAGTACCAATATAGGGCCTCTAGTACAGAACTGTAGTACCAATATAGTACAAAACTGTAGTACTAATATAGTACTGAACTGTAGTACCAAATATAGTCCAGAACTGTAGTACCAATAGTACAGAACTGTAGTACCAATATAGTCCAGAACTGTAGTACCAATATAGTCCAGAACTGTAGTACCAATAGTACAGAACTGTAGTACCAATATAGTACAGAACTGTAGTACTAATATAGTACTGAACTGTAGTACCAAATATAGTCCAGAACTGTAGTACCAATAGTACAGAACTGTAGTACCAATATAGTCCAGAACTGTAGTACCAATATAGTCCAGAACTGTAGTACCAATATAGGGCCTCTAGTACAGAACTGTAGTACCAATATAGTACAGAACTGTAGTACTAATATAGTACTGAACTGTAGTACCAAATATAGTCCAGAACTGTAGTACCAATAGTACAGAACTGTAGTACCAATATAGTCCAGAACTGTAGTACCAATATAGTACAGAACTGTAGTCCATATAGTACAGAACTGTAAGTACCAATATAGTCCAGAACTGTAGTACCAATATAGGGCCTCTAGTACAGAACTGTAGTACCAATATAGTACTGAACTGTAGTACCAAATATAGTCCAGAACTGTAGTACCAATAGTACAGAACTGTAGTACCAATATAGTCCAGAACTGTAGTACCAATATAGTCCAGAACTGTAGTACCAATATAGGGCCTCTAGTACAGAACTGTAAGTACCAATATAGTACAGAACTGTAGTACCAATATAGTACAGAACTGTAGTACCAATATAGTCCAGAACTGTAGTACCAATATAGTCCAGAACTGTAGTACCAATATAGGGCCTCTAGTACAGAACTGTAGTACCAATATAGTCCAGAACTGTAAGTACCAATATAGTCTAGAACTGTAGTACCAATAGTACAGAACTGTAGTACCAATATAGTCCAGAACTGTAGTACCAATATAGTCCAGAACTGTAGTACCAATATAGTCCAGAACTGTAGTACCAATATAGGGCCTCTAGTACAGAACTGTAGTACCAATATAGTACAGAACTGTAGTACTAATATAGTACTGAACTGTAGTACCAAATATAGTCCAGAACTGTAGTACCAATAGTACAGAACTGTAGTACCAATATAGTCCAGAACTGT
Organism: Nemertoderma westbladi; assembly: GCA_032718475.1. NCBI lineage: Eukaryota > Metazoa > Xenacoelomorpha > Nemertodermatida > Nemertodermatidae > Nemertoderma > Nemertoderma westbladi. Next base: position 37,727 of record JAUCBJ010000203.1, on the reverse strand, counting down.
AGTACCAATATAGTCCAGAACTGTAAGTACCAATATAGTACAGAACTGTAGTACCAATATAGGGCCTCTAGTACAGAACTGTAGTACCAATATAGTACAGAACTGTAGTACCAATATAGTACAGAACTGTAGTACCAATATAGTCCAGAACTGTAGTCCATATAGTACAGAACTGTAAGTACCAATATAGTCCAGAACTGTAGTACCAATAGTACAGAACTGTAAGTACCAATATAGTCCAGAACTGTAAGTACCAATATAGTCCAGAACTGTAGTACCAATATAGTACAGAACTGTAGTACTAATATAGTACTGAACTGTAGTACCAATATAGGGCCTCTAGTACAGAACTGTAGTCCATATAGTACAGAACTGTAGTACCAATATAGTCCAGAACTGTAGTACCAATAGTACAGAACTGTAAGTACCAATATAGTCCAGAACTGTAGTACCAATATAGTCCAGAACTGTAGTACCAATATAGTACTGAACTGTAGTACCAATATAGGGCCTCTAGTACAGAACTGTAGTCCATATAGTACAGAACTGTAGTACCAATATAGTCCAGAACTGTAGTACCAATATAGTCCAGAACTGTAGTACCAATATAGTACAGAACTGTAGTACTAATATAGTACTGAACTGTAGTACCAATATAGGGCCTCTAGTACAGAACTGTAGTCCATATAGTACAGAACTGTAGTACCAAATATAGTACAGAACTGTAAGTACCAATATAGTCCAGAACTGTAGTACCAATATAGTACAGACCTGTAAGTACCAATATAGTCCAGAACTGTAGTACCAATATAGTCCAGAACTGTAGTACTAATATAGTACTGAACTGTAGTACCAATATAGGGCCTCTAGTACAGAACTGTAGTCCATATAGTACAGAACTGTAGTACCAATATAGTCCAGAACTGTAGTACCAATATAGTCCAGAACTGTAGTACCAATATAGTACAGAACTGTAGTACTAATATAGTCCAGAACTGTAGTACCAATATAGTCCAGAACTGTAGTACCAATATAGGGCCTCTAGTACAGAACTGTAGTACCACTATAGTACAGAACTGTAGTACCAATATAGTCCAGAACTGTAAGTACCAATATAGTCCAGAACTGTAGTACCAATAGTACAGAACTGTAGTACCAATATAGTCCAGAACTGTAGTACCAATAGTACAGAACTGTAAGTACCAATATAGTCCAGAACTGTAGTACCAATATAGTACAGAACTGTAAGTACCAATATAGTCCAGAACTGTAGTACCAATAGTACAGAACTATAGTACCAATATAGTCCAGAACTGTAGTACCAATAGTACAGAACTGTAAGTACCAATATAGGGCCTCTAGTACAGAACTGTAGTACCAATATAGTACAGAACTGTAGTACTAATATAGTACTGAACTGTAGTACCAATATAGGGCCTCTAGTACAGAACTATAGTACCAATATAGGGCCTCTAGTACAGAACTGTAGTACCAATAGTACAGAACTGTAGTACCAATATAGTCCAGAACTGTAGTCCATATAGTACAGAACTGTAAGTACCAATATAGTCCAGAACTGTAGTACCAATAGTACAGAACTGTAAGTACCAATATAGTCCAGAACTGTAAGTACCAATATAGTCCAGAACTGTAGTACCAATATAGTACAGAACTGTAGTACTAATATAGTACTGAACTGTAGTACCAATATAGGGCCTCTAGTACAGAACTGTAGTCCATATAGTACAGAACTGTAAGTACCAATATAGTCTAGAACTGTAGTCCATATAGTCCAGAACTGTAAGTACCAATATAGTCCAGAACTGTAGTACCAATATAGTCCAGAACTGTAGTACCAATATAGTCCAGAACTGTAGTACCAATATAGGGCCTCTAGTACAGAACTGTAGTACCAATATAGTACAGAACTGTAGTACTAATATAGTACTGAACTGTAGTACCAAATATAGTCCAGAACTGTAGTACCAATAGTACAGAACTGTAGTACCAATATAGTACAGAACTGTAGTACTAATATAGTACTGAACTGTAGTACCAAATATAGTCCAGAACTGTAGTACCAATAGTACAGAACTGTAGTACCTATAGTACAGAACTGTAGTACCTATAGTACAGAACTGTAAGTACCAATATAGTACAGAACTGTAGTACTAATATAGTACTGAACTGTAGTACCAAATATAGTCCAGAACTGTAGTACCAATAGTACAGAACTGTAGTACCAATATAGTCCAGAACTGTAGTACCAATATAGTCCAGAACTGTAGTACCAATATAGGGCCTCTAGTCCAGAACTGTAAGTACCAATATAGTACAGAACTGTAAGTACCAATATAGTCTAGAACTGTAGTACCAATATAGTCCAGAACTGTAAGTACCAATATAGTACAGAACTATAAGTACCAATATAGTCTAGAACTGTAGTCCATATAGTCCAGAACTGTAAGTACCAATATAGTCCAGAACTGTAGTACCAATATAGTACAGAACTGTAAGTACCAATATAGTCTAGAACTGTAGTCCATATAGTCCAGAACTGTAAGTACCAATATAGTCCAGAACTGTAGTACCAATATAGTCCAGAACTGTAGTACCAATAGTTTAATAGTACAGAACTGTAGTACCAATATAGTCTAGAACTGTAGTACCAATAGTTTAATAGTACAGAACTGTAGTACCAATATAGTCCAGAACTGTAAGTACCAATATAGTACAGAACTGTAAGTACCAATATAGTCTAGAACTGTAGTCCATATAGTCCAGAACTGTAAGTACCAATATAGTCCAGAACTGTAGTACCAATATAGTCCAGAACTGTAGTACCAATAGTTTAATAGTACAGAACTGTAGTACCAATATAGTCTAGAACTGTAGTACCAATAGTTTAATAGTACAGAACTGTAGTACCAATATAGTCCAGAACTGTAAGTACCAATATAGTACAGAACTGTAAGTACCAATATAGTCTAGAACTGTAGTCCATATAGTCCAGAACTGTAAGTACCAATATAGTCCAGAACTGTAGTACCAATATAGTCCAGAACTGTAGTACCAATATAGTCCAGAACTGTAGTACCAATATAGGGCCTCTAGTACAGAACTGTAGTACCAATATAGTACAGAACTGTAGTACTAATATAGTACTGAACTGTAGTACCAAATATAGTCCAGAACTGTAGTACCAATAGTACAGAACTGTAGTACCAATATAGTACAGAACTGTAGTACTAATATAGTACTGAACTGTAGTACCAAATATAGTCCAGAACTGTAGTACCAATAGTACAGAACTGTAGTACCTATAGTACAGAACTGTAGTACCTATAGTACAGAACTGTAAGTACCAATATAGTACAGAACTGTAGTACTAATATAGTACTGAACTGTAGTACCAAATATAGTCCAGAACTGTAGTACCAATAGTACAGAACTGTAGTACCAATATAGTCCAGAACTGTAGTACCAATATAGTCCAGAACTGTAGTACCAATATAGGGCCTCTAGTCCAGAACTGTAAGTACCAATATAGTACAGAACTGTAAGTACCAATATAGTCTAGAACTGTAGTACCAATAGTTTAATAGTACAGAACTGTAGTACCAATATAGTCCAGAACTGTAAGTACCAATATAGTACAGAACTGTAAGTACCAATATAGTCTAGAACTGTAGTCCATATAGTCCAGAACTGTAAGTACCAATATAGTCCAGAACTGTAGTACCAATATAGTCCAGAACTGTAGTACCAATAGTTTAATAGTACAGAACTGTAGTACCAATATAGTCTAGAACTGTAGTACCAATAGTTTAATAGTACAGAACTGTAGTACCAATATAGTCCAGAACTGTAGTACCAATATAGTCCAGAACTGTAAGTACCAATATAGTACAGAACTGTAAGTACCAATATAGTCTAGAACTGTAGTCCATATAGTCCAGAACTGTAAGTACCAATATAGTCCAGAACTGTAGTACCAATATAGTCCAGAACTGTAAGTACCAATATAGTACAGAACTGTAAGTACCAATATAGTCCAGAACTGTAGTACCAATATAGTCCAGAACTGTAGTACCAATATAGTCCAGAACTGTAGTACCAATATAGGGCCTCTAGTACAGAACTGTAGTACCAATATAGTCCAGAACTGTAAGTACCAATATAGTACAGAACTGTAGTACCAATATAGTACAGAACTGTAGTACCAATATAGTACAGAACTGTAGTACTAATATAGTCCAGAACTGTAGTACCAATAGTACAGAACTGTAGTACCAATATAGTCCAGAACTGTAGTACCAATAGTTTAATAGTACAGAACTGTAGTACCAATATAGTCCAGAACTGTAGTACCAATATAGGGCCTCTAGTACAGAACTGTAGTCCATATAGTCCAGAACTGTAGTACCAATATAGTACTGAACTGTAGTACCAATATAGTCCAGAACTGTAGTACCAATATAGTACAGAACTGTAGTACCAATATAGTCCAGAACTGTAGTACCAATATAGGGCCTCTAGTCCAGAACTGTAAGTACCAATATAGTACAGAACTGTAAGTACCAATATAGTCTAGAACTGTAGTACCAATAGTTTAATAGTACAGAACTGTAGTACCAATATAGTCCAGAACTGTAAGTACCAATATAGTACAGAACTGTAAGTACCAATATAGTCTAGAACTGTAGTCCATATAGTCCAGAACTGTAAGTACCAATATAGTCCAGAACTGTAGTACCAATATAGTCCAGAACTGTAAGTACCAATATAGTACAGAACTGTAAGTACCAATATAGTCTAGAACTGTAGTCCATATAGTCCAGAACTGTAAGTACCAATATAGTACAGAACTGTAAGTACCAATATAGTCTAGAACTGTAGTCCATATAGTCCAGAACTGTAAGTACCAATATAGTCCAGAACTGTAGTACCAATATAGTCCAGAACTGTAAGTACCAATATAGTCCAGAACTGTAGTACCAATATAGGGCCTCTAGTACAGAACTGTAGTACCAATATAGTACAAAACTGTAGTACTAATATAGTACTGAACTGTAGTACCAAATATAGTCCAGAACTGTAGTACCAATAGTACAGAACTGTAGTACCAATATAGTCCAGAACTGTAGTACCAATATAGTCCAGAACTGTAGTACCAATAGTACAGAACTGTAGTACCAATATAGTACAGAACTGTAGTACTAATATAGTACTGAACTGTAGTACCAAATATAGTCCAGAACTGTAGTACCAATAGTACAGAACTGTAGTACCAATATAGTCCAGAACTGTAGTACCAATATAGTCCAGAACTGTAGTACCAATATAGGGCCTCTAGTACAGAACTGTAGTACCAATATAGTACAGAACTGTAGTACTAATATAGTACTGAACTGTAGTACCAAATATAGTCCAGAACTGTAGTACCAATAGTACAGAACTGTAGTACCAATATAGTCCAGAACTGTAGTACCAATATAGTACAGAACTGTAGTCCATATAGTACAGAACTGTAAGTACCAATATAGTCCAGAACTGTAGTACCAATATAGGGCCTCTAGTACAGAACTGTAGTACCAATATAGTACTGAACTGTAGTACCAAATATAGTCCAGAACTGTAGTACCAATAGTACAGAACTGTAGTACCAATATAGTCCAGAACTGTAGTACCAATATAGTCCAGAACTGTAGTACCAATATAGGGCCTCTAGTACAGAACTGTAAGTACCAATATAGTACAGAACTGTAGTACCAATATAGTACAGAACTGTAGTACCAATATAGTCCAGAACTGTAGTACCAATATAGTCCAGAACTGTAGTACCAATATAGGGCCTCTAGTACAGAACTGTAGTACCAATATAGTCCAGAACTGTAAGTACCAATATAGTCTAGAACTGTAGTACCAATAGTACAGAACTGTAGTACCAATATAGTCCAGAACTGTAGTACCAATATAGTCCAGAACTGTAGTACCAATATAGTCCAGAACTGTAGTACCAATATAGGGCCTCTAGTACAGAACTGTAGTACCAATATAGTACAGAACTGTAGTACTAATATAGTACTGAACTGTAGTACCAAATATAGTCCAGAACTGTAGTACCAATAGTACAGAACTGTAGTACCAATATAGTCCAGAACTGTAGTACCAATATAGTCCAGAACTGTAAGTACCAATATAGTACAGAACTGTAGTACCAATATAGGGCCTCTAGTACAGAACTGTAGTACCAATATAGTACAGAACTGTAGTACCAATATAGTACAGAACTGTAGTACCAATATAGTCCAGAACTGTAGTCCATATAGTACAGAACTGTAAGTACCAATATAGTCCAGAACTGTAGTACCAATAGTACAGAACTGTAAGTACCAATATAGTCCAGAACTGTAAGTACCAATATAGTCCAGAACTGTAGTACCAATATAGTACAGAACTGTAGTACTAATATAGTACTGAACTGTAGTACCAATATAGGGCCTCTAGTACAGAACTGTAGTCCATATAGTACAGAACTGTAGTACCAATATAGTCCAGAACTGTAGTACCAATAGTACAGAACTGTAAGTACCAATATAGTCCAGAACTGTAGTACCAATATAGTCCAGAACTGTAGTACCAATATAGTACTGAACTGTAGTACCAATATAGGGCCTCTAGTACAGAACTGTAGTCCATATAGTACAGAACTGTAGTACCAATATAGTCCAGAACTGTAGTACCAATATAGTCCAGAACTGTAGTACCAATATAGTACAGAACTGTAGTACTAATATAGTACTGAACTGTAGTACCAATATAGGGCCTCTAGTACAGAACTGTAGTCCATATAGTACAGAACTGTAGTACCAAATATAGTACAGAACTGTAAGTACCAATATAGTCCAGAACTGTAGTACCAATATAGTACAGACCTGTAAGTACCAATATAGTCCAGAACTGTAGTACCAATATAGTCCAGAACTGTAGTACTAATATAGTACTGAACTGTAGTACCAATATAGGGCCTCTAGTACAGAACTGTAGTCCATATAGTACAGAACTGTAGTACCAATATAGTCCAGAACTGTAGTACCAATATAGTCCAGAACTGTAGTACCAATATAGTACAGAACTGTAGTACTAATATAGTCCAGAACTGTAGTACCAATATAGTCCAGAACTGTAGTACCAATATAGGGCCTCTAGTACAGAACTGTAGTACCACTATAGTACAGAACTGTAGTACCAATATAGTCCAGAACTGTAAGTACCAATATAGTCCAGAACTGTAGTACCAATAGTACAGAACTGTAGTACCAATATAGTCCAGAACTGTAGTACCAATAGTACAGAACTGTAAGTACCAATATAGTCCAGAACTGTAGTACCAATATAGTACAGAACTGTAAGTACCAATATAGTCCAGAACTGTAGTACCAATAGTACAGAACTATAGTACCAATATAGTCCAGAACTGTAGTACCAATAGTACAGAACTGTAAGTACCAATATAGGGCCTCTAGTACAGAACTGTAGTACCAATATAGTACAGAACTGTAGTACTAATATAGTACTGAACTGTAGTACCAATATAGGGCCTCTAGTACAGAACTATAGTACCAATATAGGGCCTCTAGTACAGAACTGTAGTACCAATAGTACAGAACTGTAGTACCAATATAGTCCAGAACTGTAGTCCATATAGTACAGAACTGTAAGTACCAATATAGTCCAGAACTGTAGTACCAATAGTACAGAACTGTAAGTACCAATATAGTCCAGAACTGTAAGTACCAATATAGTCCAGAACTGTAGTACCAATATAGTACAGAACTGTAGTACTAATATAGTACTGAACTGTAGTACCAATATAGGGCCTCTAGTACAGAACTGTAGTCCATATAGTACAGAACTGTAAGTACCAATATAGTCCAGAACTGTAGTACCAATATAGTCCAGAACTGTAGTACCAATATAGTCCAGAACTGTAGTACCAATATAGTACAGAACTGTAGTACTAATATAGTACTGAACTGTAGTACCAATATAGGGCCTCTAGTACAGAACTGTAGTACCAATATAGGGCCTCTAGTACAGAACTGTAGTACCAATATAGTCCAGAACTGTAGTACCAATATAGTCCAGAACTGTAGTACCAATATAGGGCCTCTAGTACAGAACTGTAGTCCATATAGTACAGAACTGTAGTACCAATATAGTCCAGAACTGTAGTACCAATATAGTCCAGAACTGTAGTACCAATATAGTACAGAACTGTAGTACTAATATAGTACTGAACTGTAGTACCAATATAGGGCCTCTAGTACAGAACTGTAGTCCATATAGTACAGAACTGTAGTACCAATATAGTCCAGAACTGTAGTACCAATATAGTCCAGAACTGTAGTACCAATATAGTCCAGAACTGTAGTACCAATATAGGGCCTCTAGTACAGAACTGTAGTCCATATAGTACAGAACTGTAGTACCAATATAGTCCAGAACTGTAGTACCAATATAGTCCAGAACTGTAGTACCAATATAGTACAGAACTGTAGTACTAATATAGTACTGAACTGTAGTACCAATATAGGGCCTCTAGTACAGAACTGTAGTCCATATAGTACAGAACTGTAGTACCAATATAGTCCAGAACTGTAGTACCAATATAGTCCAGAACTGTAGTACCAATATAGTACAGAACTGTAGTACTAATATAGTACTGAACTGTAGTACCAATATAGGGCCTCTAGTACAGAACTGTAGTACCAATATAGTCCAGAACTGTAGTACCTATAGTACAGAACTGTAGTACAAATATAGGGCCTCTAGTACAGAACTGTAGTCCATATAGTACAGAACTGTAGTACCAATATAGTCCAGAACTGTAGTACCAATATAGTCCAGAACTGTAGTACCAATATAGTACAGAACTGTAGTACTAATATAGTCCAGAACTGTAGTACCAATATAGTCCAGAACTGTAGTACCAATATAGGGCCTCTAGTACAGAACTGTAGTACCAATATAGTACAGAACTGTAGTACTAATATAGTCCAGAACTGTAGTACCAATATAGGGCCTCTAGTACAGAACTGTAGTCCATATAGTACAGAACTGTAGTACCAATATAGTCCAGAACTGTAGTACCAATATAGTCCAGAACTGTAGTACCAATATAGTCCAGAACTGTAGTACCAATATAGGGCCTCTAGTACAGAACTGTAGTCCATATAGTACAGAACTGTAGTACCAATATAGTCCAGAACTGTAGTACCAATATAGTCCAGAACTGTAGTACCAATATAGTACAGAACTGTAGTACTAATATAGTCCAGAACTGTAGTACCAATATAGTCCAGAACTGTAGTACCAATATAGGGCCTCTAGTACAGAACTGTAGTACCAATATAGTACAGAACTGTAGTACTAATATAGTCCAGAACTGTAGTACCAATATAGGGCCTCTAGTCTAGTACAGAACTGTAGTCCATATAGTACAGAACTGTAGTACCAATATAGTCCAGAACTGTAGTACCAATATAGTCCAGAACTGTAGTACCAATATAGTACAGAACTGTAGTACTAATATAGTACTGAACTGTAAGTACCAATATAGTACAGAACTGTAAGTACCAATATAGTCTAGAACTGTAGTACCAATAGTACAGAACTGTAAGTACCAATATAGTACAGAACTGTAGTACCAATATAGTCCAGAACTGTAGTACCAATATAGGGCCTCTAGTACAGAACTGTAGTACCAATATAGTCCAGAACTGTAGTACCAAATATAGTCCAGAACTGTAGTACCAATATAGTCCAGAACTGTAGTACCAATATAGTCCAGAACTGTAGTACCAATATAGTACAGAACTGTAGTACTAATATAGTCCAGAACTGTAGTACCAATATAGTACAGAACTGTAGTACCAATATAGTCCAGAACTGTAGTACCAATATAGGGCCTCTAGTACAGAACTGTAGTACCAATATAGTCCAGAACTGTAGTACCAATATAGTCCAGAACTGTAGTACCAATATAGTCCAGAACTGTAGTACCAATATAGTCCAGAACTGTAGTACCAATATAGTACAGAACTGTAGTACCAATATAGTCCAGAACTGTAGTACCAATATAGGGCCTCTAGTACAGAACTGTAGTACCAATATAGTCCAGAACTGTAGTACCAATATAGTCCAGAACTGTAGTACCAATATAGTCCAGAACTGTAGTACCAATATAGTCCAGAACTGTAGTACCAATATAGTACAGAACTGTAGTACCAATATAGTCCAGAACTGTAGTACCAATATAGGGCCTCTAGTACAGAACTGTAGTACCAATATAGTCCAGAACTGTAGTACCAATATAGTCCAGAACTGTAGTACCAATATAGGGCCTCTAGTACAGAACTGTAGTACCAATATAGTCCAGAACTGTAGTACCAATATAGTCCAGAACTGTAGTACCAATATAGTCCAGAACTGTAGTACCAATATAGTCCAGAACTGTAGTACCAATATAGTACAGAACTGTAGTACCAATATAGTCCAGAACTGTAGTACCAATATAGGGCCTCTAGTACAGAACTGTAGTACCAATATAGTCCAGAACTGTAGTACCAATATAGTCCAGAACTGTAGTACCAATATAGGGCCTCTAGTACAGAACTGTAGTACCTATAGTACAGAACTGTAGTACCAATATAGTCCAGAACTGTAGTACCAATATAGGGCCTCTAGTACAGAACTGTAGTCCATATAGTACAGAACTGTAGTACCAATATAGTCCAGAACTGTAGTACCAATATAGTCCAGAACTGTAGTACCAATATAGTACAGAACTGTAGTACTAATATAGTCCAGAACTGTAGTACCAATATAGTCCAGAACTGTAGTACCAATATAGGGCCTCTAGTACAGAACTGTAGTACCAATATAGTACAGAACTGTAGTACCAATATAGTCCAGAACTGTAGTACCAATATAGGGCCTCTAGTACAGAACTGTAGTCCATATAGTACAGAACTGTAGTACCAATATAGTCCAGAACTGTAGTACCAATATAGTCCAGAACTGTAGTACCAATATAGTACAGAACTGTAGTACTAATATAGTCCAGAACTGTAGTACCAATCTAGTCCAGAACTGTAGTACCAATATAGGGCCTCTAGTACAGAACTGTAGTACCAATATAGTACAGAACTGTAGTACCAATATAGTCCAGAACTGTAGTACCAATAGTACAGAACTGTAGTACCAATATAGTACAGAACTGTAGTACCAATATAGTACAGAACTGTAGTACTAATATAGTCCAGAACTGTAGTACCAATCTAGTCCAGAACTGTAGTACCAATATAGGGCCTCTAGTACAGAACTGTAGTACCAATATAGTACAGAACTGTAGTACCAATATAGTCCAGAACTGTAGTACCAATAGTACTGAACTGTAGTACCAAATATAGTCCAGAACTGTAGTACCAATATAGTCCAGAACTGTAGTACCAATATAGTCCAGAACTGTAGTACCAATATAGGGCCTCTAGTACAGAACTGTAGTACCAATATAGTACAGAACTGTAGTACTAATATAGTCCAGAACTGTAGTACCAATATAGTCCAGAACTGTAGTACCAATATAGGGCCTCTAGTACAGAACTGTAGTACTAATATAGTCCAGAACTGTAGTACCAATATAGTCCAGAACTGTAGTACCAATATAGTCCAGAACTGTAGTACCAATATAGGGCCTCTAGTACAGAACTGTAGTACCAATATAGTACAGAACTGTAAGTACCAATATAGTCCAGAACTGTAAGTACCAATATAGGGCCTCTAGTACAGAACTGTAAGTACCAATATAGTCCAGAACTGTAGTACCAATATAGTACAGAACTGTAGTACCAATATAGTACAGAACTGTAGTACCAATATAGTCCAGAACTGTAGTACCAATATAGGGCCTCTAGTACAGAACTGTAGTACCAATATAGTACAGAACTGTAGTACTAATATAGTCCAGAACTGTAGTACCAATATAGTACAGAACTGTAGTACCAATATAGTACAGAACTGTAGTACTAATATAGTCCAGAACTGTAGTACCAATATAGTCCAGAACTGTAGTACCAATATAGGGCCTCTAGTACAGAACTGTAGTACCAATATAGTACAGAACTGTAGTACCAATATAGTCCAGAACTGTAGTACCAATAGTACAGAACTGTAGTACCAATATAGTACAGAACTGTAGTACCAATATAGTACAGAACTGTAGTACCAATATAGTCCAGAACTGTAGTACCAATAGTACTGAACTGTAGTACCAAATATAGTCCAGAACTGTAGTACCAATATAGTCCAGAACTGTAGTACCAATATAGTCCAGAACTGTAGTACCAATATAGGGCCTCTAGTACAGAACTGTAGTACCAATATAGTACAGAACTGTAGTACTAATATAGTCCAGAACTGTAGTACCAATATAGTCCAGAACTGTAGTACCAATATAGGGCCTCTAGTACAGAACTGTAGTACCAATATAGTACAGAACTGTAGTACTAATATAGTCCAGAACTGTAGTACCAATATAGTCCAGAACTGTAGTACCAATATAGGGCCTCTAGTACAGAACTGTAGTACCAATATAGTACAGAACTGTAGTACCAATATAGTCTAGAACTGTAGTACCAATATAGTCCAGAACTGTAGTACCAATATAGTACTGAACTGTAGTCCATATAGTACAGAACTGTAGTACCAATATAGGGCCTCTAGTACAGAAATGTAGTACCAATATAGTCCAGAACTGTAGTCCATATAGTACAGAACTGTAAGTACCAATATAGTCCAGAACTGTAGTACCAATAGTACAGAACTGTAAGTACCAATATAGTCCAGAACTGTAAGTACCAATATAGTCCAGAACTGTAGTACCAATATAGTACAGAACTGTAGTACTAATATAGTACTGAACTGTAGTACCAATATAGGGCCTCTAGTACAGAACTGTAGTCCATATAGTACAGAACTGTAAGTACCAATATAGTCCAGAACTGTAGTACCAATATAGTCCAGAACTGTAGTACCAATATAGTACTGAACTGTAGTACCAATATAGGGCCTCTAGTACAGAACTGTAGTCCATATAGTACAGAACTGTAGTACCAATAGTCCAGAACTGTAGTACCAATAGTACAGAACTGTAGTACCAATATAGTACTGAACTGTAGTACCAATATAGGGCCTCTAGTACAGAACTGTAGTCCATATAGTACAGAACTGTAAGTACCAATATAGTCCAGAACTGTAGTACCAATATAGTCCAGAACTGTAGTACCAATAGTACAGAACTGTAAGTACCAATATAGTCCAGAACTGTAGTACCAATATAGTCCAGAACTGTAGTACCAATATAGTACTGAACTGTAGTACCAATATAGGGCCTCTAGTACAGAACTGTAGTCCATATAGTACAGAACTGTAGTACCAATAGTACAGAACTGTAAGTACCAATATAGTCCAGAACTGTAGTACCAATATAGTACAGAACTGTAGTACCAATATAGTCCAGAACTGTAGTACCAATAGTACAGAACTGTAAGTACCAATATAGTCCAGAACTGTAGTACCAATATAGTCCAGAACTGTAGTACCAATATAGTACTGAACTGTAGTACCAATATAGTCCAGAACTGTACTACCAATATAGTACTGAACTGTAGTACCAATATAGGGCCTCTAGTACAGAACTGTAAGTACCAATATAGTCCAGAACTGTAGTACCAATATAGTCCAGAACTGTAGTACCAATATAGTACTGAACTGTAGTACCAATATAGGGCCTCTAGTACAGAACTGTAGTCCATATAGTACAGAACTGTAGTCCATATAGTACAGAACTGTAAGTACCAATATAGTCCAGAACTGTAGTACCAATATAGTCCAGAACTGTAGTACCAATAGTACAGAACTGTAAGTACCAATATAGTCCAGAACTGTAGTACCAATATAGTCCAGAACTGTAGTACCAATATAGTCCAGAACTGTAGTAACAATAGTACAGAACTGTAAGTACCAATATAGTACAGAACTGTAAGTACCAATATAGTCCAGAACTGTAGTACCAATATAGTTCAGAACTGTAGTACCAATAGTACAGAACTGTAAGTACCAATATAGTCCAGAACTGTAGTACCAATATAGTCCAGAACTGTAGTACCAATATAGTACTGAACTGTAGTACCAATATAGGGCCTCTAGTACAGAACTGTAGTCCATATAGTACAGAACTGTAGTACCAATATAGTCCAGAACTGTAGTACCAATATAGTACAGAACTGTAAGTACCAATATAGTCCAGAACTGTAGTACCAATATAGTCCAGAACTGTAGTACCAATAGTACAGAACTGTAAGTACCAATATAGTCCAGAACTGTAGTACCAATATAGTCCAGAACTGTAGTACCAATATAGTACTGAACTGTAGTACCAATATAGGGCCTCTAGTACAGAACTGTAGTCCATATAGTACAGAACTGTAGTACTAATATAGTACTGAACTGTAGTACCAATATAGTACAGAACTGTAAGTACCAATATAGTCCAGAACTGTAGTACCAATATAGTCCAGAACTGTAGTACCAATAGTACAGAACTGTAAGTACCAATATAGTCCAGAACTGTAGTACCAATATAGTCCAGAACTGTAGTACCAATATAGTCCAGAACTGTAGTACCAATATAGTCCAGAACTGTAGTACCAATATAGTACTGAACTGTAGTACCAATATAGGGCCTCTAGTACAGAACTGTAGTCCATATAGTACAGAACTGTAGTACCAATATAGTCCAGAACTGTAGTACCAATATAGTACTGAACTGTAGTACCAATATAGTACTGAACTGTAGTACCAATATAGGGCCTCTAGTACAGAACTGTAGTCCATATAGTACAGAACTGTAGTACCAATATAGTCCAGAACTGTAGTACCAATATAGTCCAGAACTGTAGTACCAATATAGTACTGAACTGTAGTACCAATATAGTACTGAACTGTAGTACCAATATAGTACAGAACTGTAGTACCAATATAGTCCAGAACTGTAGTACCAATAGTACAGAACTGTAAGTACCAATATAGTCCAGAACTGTAGTACCAATATAGTCCAGAACTGTAGTACCAATATAGTCCAGAACTGTAGTACCAATATAGTCCAGAACTGTAGTACCAATATAGTACTGAACTGTAGTACCAATATAGGGCCTCTAGTACAGAACTGTAGTCCATATAGTACAGAACTGTAGTACCAATATAGTCCAGAACTGTAGTACCAATATAGTACTGAACTGTAGTACCAATATAGTACTGAACTGTAGTACCAATATAGGGCCTCTAGTACAGAACTGTAGTCCATATAGTACAGAACTGTAGTACCAATATAGTCCAGAACTGTAGTACCAATATAGTCCAGAACTGTAGTACCAATATAGTACTGAACTGTAGTACCAATATAGGGCCTCTAGTACAGAACTGTAGTCCATATAGTACAGAACTGTAGTACCAATATAGTCCAGAACTGTAGTACCAATATAGTACTGAACTGTAGTACCAATATAGGGCCTCTAGTACAGAACTGTAGTCCATATAGTACAGAACTGTAAGTACCAATATAGTCCAGAACTGTAGTACCAATATAGTCCAGAACTGTAGTACCAATATAGTACAGAACTGTAGTACTAATATAGAACTGAACTGTAGTACCAATATAGGGCCTCTAGTACAGAACTGTAGTCCATATAGTACAGAACTGTAAGTACCAATATAGTCCAGAACTGTAGTACCAATAGTACAGAACTGTAAGTACCAATATAGTCCAGAACTGTAGTACCAATATAGTCCAGAACTGTAAGTACTAATATAGTACAGAACTGTAGTACTAATATAGGGCCTCTAGTACAGAACTGTAGTCCATATAGTCCAGAACTGTAGTACCAATATAGTCCAGAACTGTAGTACCAATATAGTCCAGAACTGTAGTACCAATATAGTACAGAACTGTAGTACCAATATAGTACAGAACTGTAGTACCAATATAGGGCCTCTAGTACAGAACTGTAGTCCATATAGTACAGAACTGTAGTACCAATATAGTCCAGAACTGTAGTACCAATATAGTCCAGAACTGTAGTACCAATATAGTACAGAACTGTAGTACTAATATAGTCCAGAACTGTAGTACCAATATAGGGCCTCTAGTACAGAACTGTAGTCCATATAGTACAGAACTGTAGTACTAATATAGTACAGAACTGTAGTACCAATATAGTACAGAACTGTAGTACTAATATAGTACTGAACTGTAGTACCAAATATAGTCCAGAACTGTAGTACCAATAGTACAGAACTGTAGTACCAATATAGTCCAGAACTGTAGTACCAATATAGTCCAGAACTGTAGTACCAATATAGGGCCTCTAGTCCAGAACTGTAGTACCAATATAGGGCCTCTAGTACAGAACTGTAGTACCAATATAGTCCAGAACTGTAGTACCAATATAGTCCAGAACTGTAGTACCAATATAGTCCAGAACTGTAGTACCAATATAGGGCCTCTAGTACAGAACTGTAGTACCAATATAGTACAGAACTGTAGTACTAATATAGTACTGAACTGTAGTACCAAATATAGTCCAGAACTGTAGTACCAATAGTACAGAACTGTAGTACCAATATAGTCCAGAACTGTAGTACCAATATAGTCCAGAACTGTAGTACCAATATAGTCCAGAACTGTAGTACCAATATAGGGCCTCTAGTACAGAACTGTAGTACCAATATAGTACAGAACTGTAGTACCAATATAGTCCAGAACTGTAGTACCAATATAGTCCAGAACTGTAGTACCAATATAGTCCAGAACTGTAGTACCAATATAGTCCAGAACTGTAGTCCATATAGTACAGAACTGTAGTACCAATATAGTCCAGAACTGTAGTACCAATATAGTCCAGAACTGTAGTACCAATATAGTCCAGAACTGTAGTACCAATATAGTCCAGAACTGTAGTACCAATATAGTCCAGAACTGTAGTACCAATATAGGGCCTCTAGTACAGAACTGTAGTACCAATATAGTACAGAACTGTAGTACCAATATAGTCCAGAACTGTAGTACCAATATAGTCCAGAACTGTAGTACCAATAGTACAGAACTGTAGTACCAATATAGTCCAGAACTGTAGTACCAATATAGTCCAGAACTGTAGTACCAATATAGTCCAGAACTGTAGTACCAATATAGGGCCTCTAGTACAGAACTGTAGTACCAATATAGTACCGAACTGTAGTACCAATATAGTCCAGAACTGTAGTACCAATATAGTCCAGAACTGTAGTACCAATATAGTACAGAACTGTAGTACCAATATAGTACAGAACTGTAAGTACTAATATAGTACTGAACTGTAGTACCAAATATAGTCCAGAACTGTAGTACCAATAGTACAGAACTGTAGTACCAATATAGTCAGGAACTGTAGTACCAATATAGTCCAGAACTGTAGTACCAATATAGTCCAGAACTGTAGTACCAATCTAGTCCAGAACTGTAGTACCAATATAGGGCCTCTAGTACAGAACTGTAGTACCAATATAGTACAGAACTGTAGTACCAATATAGGGCCTCTAGTACAGAACTGTAGTCCATATAGTACAGAACTGTAAGTACCAATATAGTCCAGAACTGTAGTACCAATATAGTCCAGAACTGTAGTACCAATAGTACAGAACTGTAGTACCAATATAGTACAGAACTGTAGTACCAATATAGGGCCTCTAGTACAGAACTGTAGTCCATATAGTCCAGAACTGTAGTACCAATAGTACTGAACTGTAGTACCAAATATAGTCCAGAACTGTAGTACCAATATAGTCCAGAACTGTAGTACCAATATAGTCCAGAACTGTAGTACCAATATAGGGCCTCTAGTACAGAACTGTAGTACCAATATAGTACAGAACTGTAGTACTAATATAGTCCAGAACTGTAGTACCAATATAGTCCAGAACTGTAGTACCAATATAGGGCCTCTAGTACAGAACTGTAGTACTAATATAGTCCAGAACTGTAGTACCAATATAGTCCAGAACTGTAGTACCAATATAGTCCAGAACTGTAGTACCAATATAGGGCCTCTAGTACAGAACTGTAGTACCAATATAGTACAGAACTGTAAGTACCAATATAGTCCAGAACTGTAAGTACCAATATAGGGCCTCTAGTACAGAACTGTAAGTACCAATATAGTCCAGAACTGTAGTACCAATATAGTACAGAACTGTAGTACCAATATAGTACAGAACTGTAGTACCAATATAGTCCAGAACTGTAGTACCAATATAGGGCCTCTAGTACAGAACTGTAGTACCAATATAGTACAGAACTGTAGTACTAATATAGTCCAGAACTGTAGTACCAATATAGTACAGAACTGTAGTACCAATATAGTACAGAACTGTAGTACTAATATAGTCCAGAACTGTAGTACCAATATAGTCCAGAACTGTAGTACCAATATAGGGCCTCTAGTACAGAACTGTAGTACCAATATAGTACAGAACTGTAGTACCAATATAGTCCAGAACTGTAGTACCAATAGTACAGAACTGTAGTACCAATATAGTACAGAACTGTAGTACCAATATAGTACAGAACTGTAGTACCAATATAGTCCAGAACTGTAGTACCAATAGTACTGAACTGTAGTACCAAATATAGTCCAGAACTGTAGTACCAATATAGTCCAGAACTGTAGTACCAATATAGTCCAGAACTGTAGTACCAATATAGGGCCTCTAGTACAGAACTGTAGTACCAATATAGTACAGAACTGTAGTACTAATATAGTCCAGAACTGTAGTACCAATATAGTCCAGAACTGTAGTACCAATATAGGGCCTCTAGTACAGAACTGTAGTACCAATATAGTACAGAACTGTAGTACTAATATAGTCCAGAACTGTAGTACCAATATAGTCCAGAACTGTAGTACCAATATAGGGCCTCTAGTACAGAACTGTAGTACCAATATAGTACAGAACTGTAGTACCAATATAGTCTAGAACTGTAGTACCAATATAGTCCAGAACTGTAGTACCAATATAGTACTGAACTGTAGTCCATATAGTACAGAACTGTAGTACCAATATAGGGCCTCTAGTACAGAAATGTAGTACCAATATAGTCCAGAACTGTAGTCCATATAGTACAGAACTGTAAGTACCAATATAGTCCAGAACTGTAGTACCAATAGTACAGAACTGTAAGTACCAATATAGTCCAGAACTGTAAGTACCAATATAGTCCAGAACTGTAGTACCAATATAGTACAGAACTGTAGTACTAATATAGTACTGAACTGTAGTACCAATATAGGGCCTCTAGTACAGAACTGTAGTCCATATAGTACAGAACTGTAAGTACCAATATAGTCCAGAACTGTAGTACCAATATAGTCCAGAACTGTAGTACCAATATAGTACTGAACTGTAGTACCAATATAGGGCCTCTAGTACAGAACTGTAGTCCATATAGTACAGAACTGTAGTACCAATAGTCCAGAACTGTAGTACCAATAGTACAGAACTGTAGTACCAATATAGTACTGAACTGTAGTACCAATATAGGGCCTCTAGTACAGAACTGTAGTCCATATAGTACAGAACTGTAAGTACCAATATAGTCCAGAACTGTAGTACCAATATAGTCCAGAACTGTAGTACCAATAGTACAGAACTGTAAGTACCAATATAGTCCAGAACTGTAGTACCAATATAGTCCAGAACTGTAGTACCAATATAGTACTGAACTGTAGTACCAATATAGGGCCTCTAGTACAGAACTGTAGTCCATATAGTACAGAACTGTAGTACCAATAGTACAGAACTGTAAGTACCAATATAGTCCAGAACTGTAGTACCAATATAGTACAGAACTGTAGTACCAATATAGTCCAGAACTGTAGTACCAATAGTACAGAACTGTAAGTACCAATATAGTCCAGAACTGTAGTACCAATATAGTCCAGAACTGTAGTACCAATATAGTACTGAACTGTAGTACCAATATAGTCCAGAACTGTAGTACCAATATAGTACTGAACTGTAGTACCAATATAGGGCCTCTAGTACAGAACTGTAAGTACCAATATAGTCCAGAACTGTAGTACCAATATAGTCCAGAACTGTAGTACCAATATAGTACTGAACTGTAGTACCAATATAGGGCCTCTAGTACAGAACTGTAGTCCATATAGTACAGAACTGTAGTCCATATAGTACAGAACTGTAAGTACCAATATAGTCCAGAACTGTAGTACCAATATAGTCCAGAACTGTAGTACCAATAGTACAGAACTGTAAGTACCAATATAGTCCAGAACTGTAGTACCAATATAGTCCAGAACTGTAGTACCAATATAGTCCAGAACTGTAGTAACAATAGTACAGAACTGTAAGTACCAATATAGTACAGAACTGTAAGTACCAATATAGTCCAGAACTGTAGTACCAATATAGTTCAGAACTGTAGTACCAATAGTACAGAACTGTAAGTACCAATATAGTCCAGAACTGTAGTACCAATATAGTCCAGAACTGTAGTACCAATATAGTACTGAACTGTAGTACCAATATAGGGCCTCTAGTACAGAACTGTAGTCCATATAGTACAGAACTGTAGTACCAATATAGTCCAGAACTGTAGTACCAATATAGTACAGAACTGTAAGTACCAATATAGTCCAGAACTGTAGTACCAATATAGTCCAGAACTGTAGTACCAATAGTACAGAACTGTAAGTACCAATATAGTCCAGAACTGTAGTACCAATATAGTCCAGAACTGTAGTACCAATATAGTACTGAACTGTAGTACCAATATAGGGTCTCTAGTACAGAACTGTAGTCCATATAGTACAGAACTGTAGTACTAATATAGTACTGAACTGTAGTACCAATATAGTACAGAACTGTAAGTACCAATATAGTCCAGAACTGTAGTACCAATAGTACAGAACTGTAAGTACCAATATAGTCCAGAACTGTAGTACCAATATAGTCCAGAACTGTAGTACCAATATAGTCCAGAACTGTAGTACCAATATAGTCCAGAACTGTAGTACCAATATAGTACTGAACTGTAGTACCAATATAGGGCCTCTAGTACAGAACTGTAGTCCATATAGTACAGAACTGTAGTACTAATATAGTACTGAACTGTAGTACCAATATAGTCCAGAACTGTAGTACCAATATAGTCCAGAACTGTAGTACCAATAGTACAGAACTGTAAGTACCAATATAGTCCAGAACTGTAGTACCAATATAGTCCAGAACTGTAGTACCAATATAGTCCAGAACTGTAGTACCAATATAGTCCAGAACTGTAGTACCAATATAGTACTGAACTGTAGTACCAATATAGGGCCTCTAGTACAGAACTGTAGTCCATATAGTACAGAACTGTAGTACCAATATAGTCCAGAACTGTAGTACCAATATAGTACTGAACTGTAGTACCAATATAGTACTGAACTGTAGTACCAATATAGGGCCTCTAGTACAGAACTGTAGTCCATATAGTACAGAACTGTAGTACCAATATAGTCCAGAACTGTAGTACCAATATAGTCCAGAACTGTAGTACCAATATAGTACTGAACTGTAGTACCAATATAGTACTGAACTGTAGTACCAATATAGTACAGAACTGTAAGTACCAATATAGTCCAGAACTGTAGTACCAATATAGTCCAGAACTGTAGTACCAATAGTACAGAACTGTAAGTACCAATATAGTCCAGAACTGTAGTACCAATATAGTCCAGAACTGTAGTACCAATATAGTCCAGAACTGTAGTACCAATATAGTCCAGAACTGTAGTACCAATATAGTACTGAACTGTAGTACCAATATAGGGCCTCTAGTACAGAACTGTAGTCCATATAGTACAGAACTGTAGTACCAATATAGTCCAGAACTGTAGTACCAATATAGTACTGAACTGTAGTACCAATATAGTACTGAACTGTAGTACCAATATAGGGCCTCTAGTACAGAACTGTAGTCCATATAGTACAGAACTGTAGTACCAATATAGTCCAGAACTGTAGTACCAATATAGTCCAGAACTGTAGTACCAATATAGTACTGAACTGTAGTACCAATATAGGGCCTCTAGTACAGAACTGTAGTCCATATAGTACAGAACTGTAGTACCAATATAGTCCAGAACTGTAGTACCAATATAGTACTGAACTGTAGTACCAATATAGGGCCTCTAGTACAGAACTGTAGTCCATATAGTACAGAACTGTAAGTACCAATATAGTCCAGAACTGTAGTACCAATATAGTCCAGAACTGTAGTACCAATATAGTACAGAACTGTAGTACTAATATAGAACTGAACTGTAGTACCAATATAGGGCCTCTAGTACAGAACTGTAGTCCATATAGTACAGAACTGTAAGTACCAATATAGTCCAGAACTGTAGTACCAATAGTACAGAACTGTAAGTACCAATATAGTCCAGAACTGTAGTACCAATATAGTCCAGAACTGTAAGTACTAATATAGTACAGAACTGTAGTACTAATATAGGGCCTCTAGTACAGAACTGTAGTCCATATAGTCCAGAACTGTAGTACCAATATAGTCCAGAACTGTAGTACCAATATAGTCCAGAACTGTAGTACCAATATAGTACAGAACTGTAGTACCAATATAGTACAGAACTGTAGTACCAATATAGGGCCTCTAGTACAGAACTGTAGTCCATATAGTACAGAACTGTAGTACCAATATAGTCCAGAACTGTAGTACCAATATAGTCCAGAACTGTAGTACCAATATAGTACAGAACTGTAGTACTAATATAGTCCAGAACTGTAGTACCAATATAGGGCCTCTAGTACAGAACTGTAGTCCATATAGTACAGAACTGTAGTACTAATATAGTACAGAACAGTAGTACCAATATAGTACAGAACTGTAGTACTAATATAGTACTGAACTGTAGTACCAAATATAGTCCAGAACTGTAGTACCAATAGTACAGAACTGTAGTACCAATATAGTCCAGAACTGTAGTACCAATATAGTCCAGAACTGTAGTACCAATATAGGGCCTCTAGTCCAGAACTGTAGTACCAATATAGGGCCTCTAGTACAGAACTGTAGTACCAATATAGTCCAGAACTGTAGTACCAATATAGTCCAGAACTGTAGTACCAATATAGTCCAGAACTGTAGTACCAATATAGGGCCTCTAGTACAGAACTGTAGTACCAATATAGTACAGAACTGTAGTACTAATATAGTACTGAACTGTAGTACCAAATATAGTCCAGAACTGTAGTACCAATAGTACAGAACTGTAGTACCAATATAGTCCAGAACTGTAGTACCAATATAGTCCAGAACTGTAGTACCAATATAGTCCAGAACTGTAGTACCAATATAGGGCCTCTAGTACAGAACTGTAGTACCAATATAGTACAGAACTGTAGTACCAATATAGTCCAGAACTGTAGTACCAATATAGTCCAGAACTGTAGTACCAATATAGTCCAGAACTGTAGTACCAATATAGTCCAGAACTGTAGTCCATATAGTACAGAACTGTAGTACCAATATAGTCCAGAACTGTAGTACCAATATAGTCCAGAACTGTAGTACCAATATAGTCCAGAACTGTAGTACCAATATAGTCCAGAACTGTAGTACCAATATAGTCCAGAACTGTAGTACCAATATAGGGCCTCTAGTACAGAACTGTAGTACCAATATAGTACAGAACTGTAGTACCAATATAGTCCAGAACTGTAGTACCAATATAGTCCAGAACTGTAGTACCAATAGTACAGAACTGTAGTACCAATATAGTCCAGAACTGTAGTACCAATATAGTCCAGAACTGTAGTACCAATATAGTCCAGAACTGTAGTACCAATATAGGGCCTCTAGTACAGAACTGTAGTACCAATATAGTACCGAACTGTAGTACCAATATAGTCCAGAACTGTAGTACCAATATAGTCCAGAACTGTAGTACCAATATAGTACAGAACTGTAGTACCAATATAGTACAGAACTGTAAGTACTAATATAGTACTGAACTGTAGTACCAAATATAGTCCAGAACTGTAGTACCAATAGTACAGAACTGTAGTACCAATATAGTCAGGAACTGTAGTACCAATATAGTCCAGAACTGTAGTACCAATATAGTCCAGAACTGTAGTACCAATCTAGTCCAGAACTGTAGTACCAATATAGGGCCTCTAGTACAGAACTGTAGTACCAATATAGTACAGAACTGTAGTACCAATATAGGGCCTCTAGTACAGAACTGTAGTCCATATAGTACAGAACTGTAAGTACCAATATAGTCCAGAACTGTAGTACCAATATAGTCCAGAACTGTAGTACCAATAGTACAGAACTGTAAGTACCAATATAGTCCAGAACTGTAGTACCAATATAGTCCAGAACTGTAGTACCAATATAGTCCAGAACTGTAGTACCAATCTAGTCCAGAACTGTAGTACCAATATAGGGCCTCTAGTACAGAACTGTAGTACCAATATAGTACAGAACTGTAGTACCAATATAGGGCCTCTAGTACAGAACTGTAGTCCATATAGTACAGAACTGTAAGTACCAATATAGTCCAGAACTGTAGTACCAATATAGTCCAGAACTGTAGTACCAATAGTACAGAACTGTAAGTACCAATATAGTCCAGAACTGTAGTACCAATATAGTCCAGAACTGTAGTACCAATATAGTACTGAACTGTAGTACCAATATAGGGCCTCTAGTACAGAACTGTAGTCCATATAGTACAGAACTGTAGTACCAATAGTACAGAACTGTAAGTACCAATATAGTCCAGAACTGTAGTACCAATATAGTACAGAACTGTAGTACCAATATAGTCCAGAACTGTAGTACCAATAGTACAGAACTGTAAGTACCAATATAGTCCAGAACTGTAGTACCAATATAGTCCAGAACTGTAGTACCAATAGTACAGAACTGTAAGTACCAATATAGTCCAGAACTGTAGTACCAATATAGTCCAGAACTGTAGTACCAATATAGTACTGAACTGTAGTACCAATATAGTCCAGAACTGTAGTACCAATATAGTACTGAACTGTAGTACCAATATAGGGCCTCTAGTACAGAACTGTAAGTACCAATATAGTCCAGAACTGTAGTACCAATATAGTCCAGAACTGTAGTACCAATATAGTACTGAACTGTAGTACCAATATAGGGCCTCTAGTACAGAACTGTAGTCCATATAGTACAGAACTGTAGTCCATATAGTACAGAACTGTAAGTACCAATATAGTCCAGAACTGTAGTACCAATATAGTCCAGAACTGTAGTACCAATAGTACAGAACTGTAAGTACCAATATAGTCCAGAACTGTAGTACCAATATAGTCCAGAACTGTAGTACCAATATAGTCCAGAACTGTAGTAACAATAGTACAGAACTGTAAGTACCAATATAGTACAGAACTGTAAGTACCAATATAGTCCAGAACTGTAGTACCAATATAGTCCAGAACTGTAGTACCAATAGTACAGAACTGTAAGTACCAATATAGTCCAGAACTGTAGTACCAATATAGTCCAGAACTGTAGTACCAATATAGTACTGAACTGTAGTACCAATATAGGGCCTCTAGTACAGAACTGTAGTCCATATAGTACAGAACTGTAGTACCAATATAGTC
Source organism: Nemertoderma westbladi (assembly GCA_032718475.1). Taxonomy (NCBI): domain Eukaryota; kingdom Metazoa; phylum Xenacoelomorpha; order Nemertodermatida; family Nemertodermatidae; genus Nemertoderma; species Nemertoderma westbladi. The sequence continues at coordinate 11,897 of JAUCBJ010000203.1, read as the reverse complement.
CAGAACTGTAGTACCAATATAGTACAGAACTGTAAGTACCAATATAGTCCAGAACTGTAGTACCAATATAGTCCAGAACTGTAGTACCAATAGTACAGAACTGTAAGTACCAATATAGTCCAGAACTGTAGTACCAATATAGTCCAGAACTGTAGTACCAATATAGTACTGAACTGTAGTACCAATATAGGGCCTCTAGTACAGAACTGTAGTCCATATAGTACAGAACTGTAGTACTAATATAGTACAGAACTGTAGTACCAATAGTACAGAACTGTAAGTACCAATATAGGGCCTCTAGTACAGAACTGTAGTCCATATAGTACAGAACTGTAAGTACCAATATAGTACTGAACTGTAGTACCAATATAGTACAGAACTGTAAGTACCAATATAGTCCAGAACTGTAGTACCAATATAGTCCAGAACTGTAGTACCAATAGTACAGAACTGTAAGTACCAATATAGTCCAGAACTGTAGTACCAATATAGTCCAGAACTGTAGTACCAATATAGTCCAGAACTGTAGTACCAATATAGTCCAGAACTGTAGTACCAATATAGTACTGAACTGTAGTACCAATATAGGGCCTCTAGTACAGAACTGTAGTCCATATAGTACAGAACTGTAGTACCAATATAGTCCAGAACTGTAGTACCAATATAGTACTGAACTGTAGTACCAATATAGTACTGAACTGTAGTACCAATATAGGGCCTCTAGTACAGAACTGTAGTCCATATAGTACAGAACTGTAGTACCAATATAGTCCAGAACTGTAGTACCAATATAGTCCAGAACTGTAGTACCAATATAGTACTGAACTGTAGTACCAATATAGTACTGAACTGTAGTACCAATATAGTACAGAACTGTAAGTACCAATATAGTCCAGAACTGTAGTACCAATATAGTCCAGAACTGTAGTACCAATAGTACAGAACTGTAAGTACCAATATAGTCCAGAACTGTAGTACCAATATAGTCCAGAACTGTAGTACCAATATAGTCCAGAACTGTAGTACCAATATAGTCCAGAACTGTAGTACCAATATAGTACTGAACTGTAGTACCAATATAGGGCCTCTAGTACAGAACTGTAGTCCATATAGTACAGAACTGTAGTACCAATATAGTCCAGAACTGTAGTACCAATATAGTACTGAACTGTAGTACCAATATAGTACTGAACTGTAGTACCAATATAGGGCCTCTAGTACAGAACTGTAGTCCATATAGTACAGAACTGTAGTACCAATATAGTCCAGAACTGTAGTACCAATATAGTCCAGAACTGTAGTACCAATATAGTACTGAACTGTAGTACCAATATAGGGCCTCTAGTACAGAACTGTAGTCCATATAGTACAGAACTGTAGTACCAATATAGTCCAGAACTGTAGTACCAATATAGTACTGAACTGTAGTACCAATATAGGGCCTCTAGTACAGAACTGTAGTCCATATAGTACAGAACTGTAAGTACCAATATAGTCCAGAACTGTAGTACCAATATAGTCCAGAACTGTAGTACCAATATAGTACAGAACTGTAGTACTAATATAGTACTGAACTGTAGTACCAATATAGGGCCTCTAGTACAGAACTGTAGTCCATATAGTACAGAACTGTAAGTACCAATATAGTCCAGAACTGTAGTACCAATAGTACAGAACTGTAAGTACCAATATAGTCCAGAACTGTAGTACCAATATAGTCCAGAACTGTAAGTACTAATATAGTACAGAACTGTAGTACTAATATAGGGCCTCTAGTACAGAACTGTAGTCCATATAGTCCAGAACTGTAGTACCAATATAGTCCAGAACTGTAGTACCAATATAGTCCAGAACTGTAGTACCAATATAGTACAGAACTGTAGTACCAATATAGTACAGAACTGTAGTACCAATATAGGGCCTCTAGTACAGAACTGTAGTCCATATAGTACAGAACTGTAGTACCAATATAGTCCAGAACTGTAGTACCAATATAGTCCAGAACTGTAGTACCAATATAGTACAGAACTGTAGTACTAATATAGTCCAGAACTGTAGTACCAATATAGGGCCTCTAGTACAGAACTGTAGTCCATATAGTACAGAACTGTAGTACCAAATATAGTACAGAACTGTAAGTACCAATATAGTACAGAACTGTAGTACCAAATATAGTACAGAACTGTAAGTACCAATATAGTACAGAACTGTAGTACTAATATAGTCCAGAACTGTAGTACCAATATAGGGCCTCTAGTACAGAACTGTAGTCCATATAGTACAGAACTGTAGTACCAAATATAGTACAGAACTGTAAGTACCAATATAGTACTGAACTGTAGTACCAAATATAGTCCAGAACTGTAGTACCAATAGTACAGAACTGTAGTACCAATATAGTACAGAACTGTAGTACCAATATAGTCCAGAACTGTAGTACCAATATAGGGCCTCTAGTCCAGAACTGTAGTACCAATATAGGGCCTCTAGTACAGAACTGTAGTACCAATATAGTCCAGAACTGTAGTACCAATATAGTCCAGAACTGTAGTACCAATATAGTCCAGAACTGTAGTACCAATATAGTACTGAACTGTAGTACCAATATAGTCCAGAACTGTAGTACCAATATAGGGCCTCTAGTACAGAACTGTAGTACCAATATAGTACAGAACTGTAGTACTAATATAGTACTGAACTGTAGTACCAAATATAGTCCAGAACTGTAGTACCAAAAGTACAGAACTGTAGTACCAATATAGTCCAGAACTGTAGTACCAATATAGTCCAGAACTGTAGTACCAATATAGTCCAGAACTGTAGTACCAATATAGGGCCTCTAGTACAGAACTGTAGTACCAATATAGTACAGAACTGTAGTACCAATATAGTCCAGAACTGTAGTACCAATATAGTCCAGAACTGTAGTACCAATATAGTCCAGAACTGTAGTACCAATATAGTCCAGAACTGTAGTCCATATAGTACAGAACTGTAGTACCAATATAGTCCAGAACTGTAGTACCAATATAGTCCAGAACTGTAGTACCAATATAGTCCAGAACTGTAGTACCAATATAGTCCAGAACTGTAGTACCAATATAGTCCAGAACTGTAGTACCAATATAGGGCCTCTAGTACAGAACTGTAGTACCAATATAGTACAGAACTGTAGTACCAATATAGTCCAGAACTGTAGTACCAATATAGTCCAGAACTGTAGTACCAATAGTACAGAACTGTAGTACCAATATAGTCCAGAACTGTAGTACCAATATAGTCCAGAACTGTAGTACCAATATAGTCCAGAACTGTAGTACCAATATAGGGCCTCTAGTACAGAACTGTAGTACCAATATAGTACAGAACTGTAGTACCAATATAGTCCAGAACTGTAGTACCAATATAGGGCCTCTAGTACAGAACTGTAGTACCAATATAGTACAGAACTGTAGTACCAATATAGTCCAGAACTGTAGTACCAATATAGTCCAGAACTGTAGTACCAATATAGTACTGAACTGTAGTACCAATATAGGGCCTCTAGTACAGAACTGTAGTCCATATAGTACAGAACTGTAGTACCAATATAGTCCAGAACTGTAGTACCAATATAGTACAGAACTGTAGTACCAATATAGTACAGAACTGTAGTACCAATATAGGGCCTCTAGTACAGAACTGTAGTACCAATATAGTACAGAACTGTAGTACCAATATAGTCCAGAACTGTAGTACCAATATAGGGCCTCTAGTACAGAACTGTAGTACCAATATAGTACAGAACTGTAGTACCAATATAGTCCAGAACTGTAGTACCAATATAGTCCAGAACTGTAGTACCAATAGTACAGAACTGTAGTACCAATATAGTCCAGAAATGTAGTACCAATATAGTCCAGAACTGTAGTACCAATATAGGGCCTCTAGTACAGAACTGTAGTACCAATATAGTACAGAACTGTAGTACCAATATAGTCCAGAACTGTAGTACCAATATAGTCCAGAACTGTAGTACCAATATAGGGCCTCTAGTACAGAACTGTAGTACCAATATAGTACAGAACTGTAGTACCAATATAGTCCAGAACTGTAGTACCAATATAGTCCAGAACTGTAGTACCAATAGTACAGAACTGTAGTACCAATATAGTCCAGAAATGTAGTACCAATATAGTCCAGAACTGTAGTACCAATATAGTCCAGAACTGTAGTACCAATATAGGGCCTCTAGTACAGAACTGTAGTACCAATATAGTACAGAACTGTAGTACCAATATAGTCCAGAACTGTAGTACCAATATAGGGCCTCTAGTACAGAACTGTAGTACCAATATAGTACAGAACTGTAGTACCAATATAGTCCAGAACTGTAGTACCAATATAGTCCAGAACTGTAGTACCAATATAGTACTGAACTGTAGTACCAATATAGGGCCTCTAGTACAGAACTGTAGTCCATATAGTACAGAACTGTAGTACCAATATAGTCCAGAACTGTAGTACCAATATAGTACAGAACTGTAGTACCAATATAGTACAGAACTGTAGTACCAATATAGTCCAGAACTGTAGTACCAATATAGTCCAGAACTGTAGTACCAATAGTACAGAACTGTAGTACCAATATAGTCCAGAAATGTAGTACCAATATAGTCCAGAACTGTAGTACCAATATAGTCCAGAACTGTAGTACCAATATAGGGCCTCTAGTACAGAACTGTAGTACCAATATAGTACAGAACTGTAGTACCAATATAGTCCAGAAATGTAGTACCAATATAGTCCAGAACTGTAGTACCAATATAGTCCAGAACTGTAGTACCAATATAGGGCCTCTAGTACAGAACTGTAGTACCAATATAGTACAGAACTGTAGTACCAATATAGTCCAGAACTGTAGTACCAATATAGTCCAGAACTGTAGTACCAATATAGTACTGAACTGTAGTACCAATATAGGGCCTCTAGTACAGAACTGTAGTCCATATAGTACAGAACTGTAGTACCAATATAGTCCAGAACTGTAGTACCAATATAGGGCCTCTAGTACAGAACTGTAGTACCAATATAGTACAGAACTGTAGTACCAATATAGTCCAGAACTGTAGTACCAATATAGTCCAGAACTGTAGTACCAATATAGTACTGAACTGTAGTACCAATATAGGGCCTCTAGTACAGAACTGTAGTCCATATAGTACAGAACTGTAGTACCAATATAGTCCAGAACTGTAGTACCAATATAGTACTGAACTGTAGTACCAATATAGGGCCTCTAGTACAGAACTGTAGTCCATATAGTACAGAACTGTAAGTACCAATATAGTCCAGAACTGTAGTACCAATATAGTCCAGAACTGTAGTACCAATATAGTACAGAACTGTAGTACTAATATAGTACTGAACTGTAGTACCAATATAGGGCCTCTAGTACAGAACTGTAGTCCATATAGTACAGAACTGTAAGTACCAATATAGTCCAGAACTGTAGTACCAATAGTACAGAACTGTAAGTACCAATATAGTCCAGAACTGTAGTACCAATATAGTCCAGAACTGTAAGTACTAATATAGTACAGAACTGTAGTACTAATATAGGGCCTCTAGTACAGAACTGTAGTCCATATAGTCCAGAACTGTAGTACCAATATAGTCCAGAACTGTAGTACCAATATAGTCCAGAACTGTAGTACCAATATAGTACAGAACTGTAGTACCAATATAGTACAGAACTGTAGTACCAATATAGGGCCTCTAGTACAGAACTGTAGTCCATATAGTACAGAACTGTAGTACCAATATAGTACAGAACTGTAGTACCAATATAGTACAGAACTGTAGTACCAATATAGTACAGAACTGTAGTACCAATATAGGGCCTCTAGTACAGAACTGTAGTCCATATAGTACAGAACTGTAGTACCAATATAGTCCAGAACTGTAGTACCAATATAGTACAGAACTGTAGTACCAATATAGTACAGAACTGTAGTACCAATATAGGGCCTCTAGTACAGAACTGTAGTCCATATAGTACAGAACTGTAGTACCAATATAGTCCAGAACTGTAGTACCAATATAGTACAGAACTGTAGTACCAATATAGTCCAGAACTGTAGTACCAATATAGTACAGAACTGTAGTACTAATATAGTCCAGAACTGTAGTACCAATATAGGGCCTCTAGTACAGAACTGTAGTCCATATAGTACAGAACTGTAGTACCAAATATAGTACAGAACTGTAAGTACCAATATAGTACAGAACTGTAGTACCAAATATAGTACAGAACTGTAAGTACCAATATAGTACAGAACTGTAGTACTAATATAGTCCAGAACTGTAGTACCAATATAGGGCCTCTAGTACAGAACTGTAGTCCATATAGTACAGAACTGTAGTACCAAATATAGTACAGAACTGTAAGTACCAATATAGTACTGAACTGTAGTACCAAATATAGTCCAGAACTGTAGTACCAATAGTACAGAACTGTAGTACCAATATAGTACAGAACTGTAGTACCAATATAGTCCAGAACTGTAGTACCAATATAGGGCCTCTAGTCCAGAACTGTAGTACCAATATAGGGCCTCTAGTACAGAACTGTAGTACCAATATAGTCCAGAACTGTAGTACCAATATAGTCCAGAACTGTAGTACCAATATAGTCCAGAACTGTAGTACCAATATAGGGCCTCTAGTACAGAACTGTAGTACCAATATAGTACAGAACTGTAGTACTAATATAGTACTGAACTGTAGTACCAAATATAGTCCAGAACTGTAGTACCAAAAGTACAGAACTGTAGTACCAATATAGTCCAGAACTGTAGTACCAATATAGTCCAGAACTGTAGTACCAATATAGTCCAGAACTGTAGTACCAATATAGGGCCTCTAGTACAGAACTGTAGTACCAATATAGTACAGAACTGTAGTACCAATATAGTCCAGAACTGTAGTACCAATATAGTCCAGAACTGTAGTACCAATATAGTCCAGAACTGTAGTACCAATATAGTCCAGAACTGTAGTCCATATAGTACAGAACTGTAGTACCAATATAGTCCAGAACTGTAGTACCAATATAGTCCAGAACTGTAGTACCAATATAGTCCAGAACTGTAGTACCAATATAGTCCAGAACTGTAGTACCAATATAGTCCAGAACTGTAGTACCAATATAGGGCCTCTAGTACAGAACTGTAGTACCAATATAGTACAGAACTGTAGTACCAATATAGTCCAGAACTGTAGTACCAATATAGTCCAGAACTGTAGTACCAATAGTACAGAACTGTAGTACCAATATAGTCCAGAAATGTAGTACCAATATAGTCCAGAACTGTAGTACCAATATAGTCCAGAACTGTAGTACCAATATAGGGCCTCTAGTACAGAACTGTAGTACCAATATAGTACAGAACTGTAGTACCAATATAGTCCAGAACTGTAGTACCAATATAGTCCAGAACTGTAGTACCAATATAGTACAGAACTGTAGTACCAATATAGTACAGAACTGTAAGTACTAATATAGTACTGAACTGTAGTACCAAATATAGTCCAGAACTGTAGTACCAATAGTACAGAACTGTAGTACCAATATAGTCCAGAACTGTAGTACCAATATAGTCCAGAACTGTAGTACCAATATAGTCCAGAACTGTAGTACCAATATAGTACAGAACTGTAGTACTAATATAGTACTGAACTGTAGTACCAAATATAGTCCAGAACTGTAGTACCAATAGTACAGAACTGTAGTACCAATATAGTCCAGAACTGTAGTACCAATATAGGGCCTCTAGTACAGAACTGTAGTCCATATAGTACAGAACTGTAGTACTAATATAGTACTGAACTGTAGTACCAAATATAGTCCAGAACTGTAGTACCAATAGTACAGAACTGTAGTACCAATATAGTCCAGAACTGTAGTACCAATATAGTCCAGAACTGTAGTACCAATATAGTCCAGAACTGTAGTACCAATATAGTCCAGAACTGTAGTACCAATATAGGGCCTCTAGTACAGAACTGTAGTACCAATATAGTCCAGAACTGTAGTACCAATATAGTCCAGAACTGTAGTACCAATATAGTCCAGAACTGTAGTACCAATATAGTCCAGAACTGTAGTACCAATATAGGGCCTCTAGTACAGAACTGTAGTACCAATATAGGGCCTCTAGTACAGAACTGTAGTCCATATAGTCCAGAACTGTAGTACCAATATAGTACTGAACTGTAGTACCAATATAGTCCAGAACTGTAGTACCAATATAGGGCCTCTAGTACAGAACTGTAGTCCATATAGTACAGAACTGTAGTACTAATATAGTACTGAACTGTAGTACCAAATATAGTCCAGAACTGTAGTACCAATAGTACAGAACTGTAGTACCAATATAGTCCAGAACTGTAGTACCAATATAGTCCAGAACTGTAGTACCAATATAGTCCAGAACTGTAGTACCAATATAGGGCCTCTAGTACAGAACTGTAGTCCATATAGTACAGAACTGTAGTACCAAATATAGTCCAGAACTGTAGTACCAATATAGTCCAGAACTGTAGTACCAATATAGGGCCTCTAGTACAGAACTGTAGTCCATATAGTACAGAACTGTAGTACCAAATATAGTCCAGAACTGTAGTACCAATAGTACAGAACTGTAGTACCAATATAGTCCAGAACTGTAGTACCAATATAGTCCAGAACTGTAGTACCAATATAGTCCAGAACTGTAGTACCAATATAGGCCTCTAGTACAGAACTGTAGTACCAATATAGTACAGAACTGTAGTACCAATATAGTACAGAACTGTAGTACCAATATAGTCCAGAACTGTAGTACCAATATAGGGCCTCTAGTACAGAACTGTAGTCCATATAGTACAGAACTGTAGTACCAAATATAGTCCAGAACTGTAGTACCAATATAGTCCAGAACTGTAGTACCAATATAGGGCCTCTAGTACAGAACTGTAGTACCAATATAGGGCCTCTAGTACAGAACTGTAGTCCATATAGTCCAGAACTGTAGTACCAATATAGTACTGAACTGTAGTACCAATATAGTCCAGAACTGTAGTACCAATATAGGGCCTCTAGTACAGAACTGTAGTCCATATAGTACAGAACTGTAGTACTAATATAGTACTGAACTGTAGTACCAAATATAGTCCAGAACTGTAGTACCAATAGTACAGAACTGTAGTACCAATATAGTCCAGAACTGTAGTACCAATATAGTCCAGAACTGTAGTACCAATATAGTCCAGAACTGTAGTACCAATATAGGGCCTCTAGTACAGAACTGTAGTCCATATAGTACAGAACTGTAGTACCAAATATAGTCCAGAACTGTAGTACCAATATAGTCCAGAACTGTAGTACCAATATAGGGCCTCTAGTACAGAACTGTAGTCCATATAGTACAGAACTGTAGTACCAAATATAGTCCAGAACTGTAGTACCAATAGTACAGAACTGTAGTACCAATATAGTCCAGAACTGTAGTACCAATATAGTCCAGAACTGTAGTACCAATATAGTCCAGAACTGTAGTACCAATATAGGGCCTCTAGTACAGAACTGTAGTACCAATATAGTACAGAACTGTAGTACCAATATAGTACAGAACTGTAGTACCAATATAGTCCAGAACTGTAGTACCAATATAGTCCAGAACTGTAGTACCAATATAGGGCCTCTAGTACAGAACTGTAGTACCAATATAGTCCAGAACTGTAGTACCAATATAGTACTGAACTGTAGTACCAATATAGTCCAGAACTGTAGTACCAATATAGGGCCTCTAGTACAGAACTGTAAGTACCAATATAGTCCAGAACTGTAGTACCAATATAGTCTAGAACTGTAGTACCAATAGTACAGAACTGTAGTACCAATATAGGGCCTCTAGTACAGAACTGTAGTACCAATATAGTCCAGAACTGTAAGTACCAATATAGTCTAGAACTGTAGTACCAATATAGTCCAGAACTGTAGTACCAATATAGTACAGAACTGTAGTCCATATAGTACAGACCTGTAGTACCAATATAGTCCAGAACTGTAGTACCAATAGTACAGAACTGTAGTACCAATATAGTCCAGAACTGTAGTACCAATATAGTCCAGAACTGTAGTACCAATATAGTCCAGAACTGTAGTACCAATATAGGGCCTCTAGTACAGAACTGTAGTACCAATATAGTACAGAACTGTAGTACCAATATAGTACAGAACTGTAGTACCAATATAGTCCAGAACTGTAGTACCAATATAGTCCAGAACTGTAGTACCAATATAGTCCAGAACTGTAGTACCAATATAGGGCCTCTAGTACAGAACTGTAGTACCAATATAGTACAGAACTGTAGTACCAAATATAGTCCAGAACTGTAGTACCAATAGTACAGAACTGTAGTACCAATATAGTCCAGAACTGTAGTACCAATATAGTCCAGAACTGTAGTACCAATATAGTCCAGAACTGTAGTACCAATATAGGGCCTCTAGTACAGAACTGTAGTACCAATATAGTACAGAACTGTAGTACCAATATAGTACAGAACTGTAGTACCAATATAGTCCAGAACTGTAGTACCAATATAGTCCAGAACTGTAGTACCAATATAGTCCAGAACTGTAGTACCAATATAGGGCCTCTAGTACAGAACTGTAGTACCAATATAGTCCAGAACTGTAAGTACCAATATAGTCTAGAACTGTAGTACCAATAGTACTGAACTGTAGTACCAATATAGGGCCTCTAGTACAGAACTGTAGTCCATATAGTACAGAACTGTAGTACCTATAGTACAGAACTGTAAGTACCAATATAGTCCAGAACTGTAGTACCAATATAGTCCAGAACTGTAGTACCAATATAGTACTGAACTGTAGTACCAATATAGGGCCTCTAGTACTGAACTGTAGTACCAAATATAGTCCAGAACTGTAGTACCAATAGTACAGAACTGTAGTACCAATATAGTCCAGAACTGTAGTACCAATATAGTCCAGAACTGTAGTACCAATAGTACAGAACTGTAGTACCAATATAGTCCAGAACTGTAGTACCAATATAGTCCAGAACTGTAGTACCAATAGTACTGAACTGTAGTACCAAATATAGTCCAGAACTGTAGTACCAATATAGTCCAGAACTGTAGTACCAATATAGTCCAGAACTGTAGTACCAATATAGGGCCTCTAGTACAGAACTGTAGTACCAATATAGTACAGAACTGTAGTACCAATATAGTCCAGAACTGTAGTACCAATATAGTCCAGAACTGTAGTACCAATATAGGGCCTCTAGTACAGAACTGTAGTACCAATATAGTACAGAACTGTAGTACCAATATAGTCCAGAACTGTAGTACCAATATAGGGCCTCTAGTACAGAACTGTAGTACCAATATAGGGCCTCTAGTACAGAACTGTAGTACCAATATAGTCCAGAACTGTAGTACCAATATAGGGCCTCTAGTACAGAACTGTAGTACCAATTGTTGCCGTTATTCCTACACCAGGGGGAAAAACGCCGATGCTGGAGACGTGACTTAACAGACCACCGAGCCCCGGCCAGTCACCGGATATTGATTGTGGGGAGGGAATATTTCTAAGATGCAAGTTTGCGGTTGAGAAAAGCTGCATTAGTTGGATATACTCTTTAATGTAACTTCCTATAGTTGAAAACCTGATTAAGAATAATTTTGGGCTTCCCCAAATCAATATACACCAAATATTCACAATAATTATACACGATAATATAAATCCCCTGTAAGTTGCCCCAAAGTTCGCCCATAAATCGCCCCCAGTTTATTGAATGTGCCCAAAACCCATGGTCCCGCACCCAGTAGTAATATCGGAA
>JAUCBJ010000202.1:0-19623 GCA_032718475.1 Nemertoderma westbladi | reverse complement strand
GGCTCTGGGACAGTCGCTCGCGCTGTTAACGGCCACGTTGTTGAGTCCGCAACATGCGGCTCGGTTCCACGACGCAATCGAAGACGTAGCGGCCCAAGCGGACGAGATTGACACTCGGTTCCTCCAGCTGGAAGGAGGACTCACTCCAACCGCCTCCTTTCTCCTCGGCGCCTATCGCCTCTCCGCTGTAACAAATAAAGCCCCAAAGATCTCCGGCGCACAGCTGGTTAAGTTCTCTGCCTACCTCGTCAGTCGCACCAACGTCCAGACCCCCAAGAACCTGTTCCATTTGGTTTCCGGACTGGCGGTTCTCTCTACCAACGACTTTCTAGTCCCGGTCGCTGTCCGACTTCTCGACGGGGGACTCTCCGCCCGGAACCCGGACCTCCGACTCGCGTTGTCCGACGTGTCCGGCGGACCGCTCCCGGAATTCGTTGTCCGACTCACGAGGTTTGCGTCCGATCGAGTCGCCGACGCCGGGCCGCCCTCCGGGCGACGGGAGTTCTCCCACACGGAAGGGAGTTACCGCCTCCCGGTGTTCGCCGCCACGCCCCCGGGGTTCTACACGGCCTCCCTTGCGATCCAACCGCGGTCCGTCGACTCCCGTCTCGTCGGTCTCGACGGGATCTCAGTCTCGGTGAAGGCGACCACCTCGATCCGAGTCGCCGACGCCGCCGTGCTGGTCGCCGACTCGGATCTCTCGTCCCGTGGTCGAACCATCCGACTCTCCCACCCCACCGCCGGCCCCCTAGTAACCGCCGACTACACCCAGCGTCTCGTGTTTACTTTCAGTTTACTAGACGCCGCAGGGGACCCGTTCGAGCCGCATCAAGTGTTCGTACGACTCGCACATCGCGACTCAGGCTCCGACGTCTACTTCGTCGCCCAGGCGGATTCCTCGCTCAGCTACAAGTTCGACCTGGACGTCGGTAAGTCGGGCCGCGAGCCGCTCGGCTACCTCAACGGGATCTACGGGTTGGAGTTGATCGTGGGCGACGCGTTACTAGAGGCCCCGGTGGCCTGGAAGGTGTTCGAGCTGCAGCTGCGGTTCCCCAGCGACCTCGCGGTTGAGACCCACGAGACCCCGCCCTCGGCGTACGGCGCCCGACCCCCGATCGCTCACACCTTCCGCGTCCCGGAATCCCGACCCCCGACCCTCATCTCCAACGCTTTCACGGTCCTCGTTCTCCTCCCCTTCCTCCTCCTCGCTATCCTCTGGTCTCGCATCGGTATCAACCTCACTAACTTCCGCCTCCACCCCTACTCGCTGCTATTCTTTCTCGGCCTCGCTTCCATCCTGGTGCTCTACGCTCTCTTCTGGTACCAACTCAACATGTTCACCACGATCCGTTACCTACTGGTCCTCGGGCCAATCACATTCGTTACGGGTATCAAACACCTCGGGTTCCTCGCCCAACATAGACAGTAGCGGGTCGTTGGGTGAGTGCTAATGTGTGCTAGTGGGTGAGTGGTGGACCCATCGTGGTGGGTTGGTTACTGATGGACCCGTCGCGATGGGTTGGTTACTAACCTTATTGGATGCGGGTCTATTTACACAATTAGCTTTCAATAATTCACGATAAGCCGGACCGATAACTCATAGGATTTTAATTTATTATTATTCCGCAGTATCTACTGGTCCTCCTCGCTATTAGTCGGGAGTTAACGGATAGACTTATTTTTGGTATTTTAATTGTTGTTGGTTGAGGCGTAATTGGTAATTTAATGAACAGATTCCCGGTTTATTTACTATAGATACTAACTTATCCGTATGGGTCAGGTGGATTCCTAATCTAACGAGAATATAAGATTTTATTTTTGTTTCTAGTTGCGACTTTATTATAGTTTTTTATAATATATTTCTAAACTGTCGTGTCGATTGGTCTTGTTAACTGCCATGTAACATTATTTACTATTCATTTACAAGGCGGTGGAGATATGTTGGATTTGGATGATAAGATTGATATCCAGTTATGCAGTTCAGATATTAAGAATTCTACCACTTGTATGTTGGAAAAGATTAAAACCCGCAATTTAAATGACTATTTCGAGAAAATCAATTTTTTTGTATTATATTCAGGGTTGGCGACACTCACCTGTAATAGCATGATTACAATACTTCACCCAATCAATTTATCAAACTTGCAGATAAGATAGGAAACTGGACAAATACAGAAACAATATATCCAGGGGAACTGGACGCAAATACCATATTTGAATTTTAGATCCGGTTTTATAGAGTCGTTATTATCCAATTTGGGAGAAAGGACCTTACCGGGGGGGGGGGGGTTGGAATTTGGGTTATTGGATTTAAGCTTTATTGAAACTAATAATAATACTGAGTGCAGTAATACCCCAAATCTATTATTGCTGTCCTTTGGTGGCTGCCCTCCCCTCAGGTTATTTTCTATTCCATAGTATCAAACTTTCTGCAGTCAATATAATTTTATTAAGTACTCATCAGTTTTGTCAACTTAACTGTTATTATTATAGTATCTAGAAATAAGGAACGTGTGTTAGCATAATTCATTCATAATCTGTAACACAGTTTACACACTCGTTTATTGTTTTGGTTTCATCAACCCGCCTCTGTAACCTGGTCCGTTACTAACCTGAATAAGCTTACTTCAAAATTCCTTAGTCCAAATCCCATAAACCCAAATTCCTTAATTCAAAAATTTATCCGTGGGATTCCCCCCCCCCCCCCCCCCCCTCCCTGTCTCCTTAGCTGATTATTGATGTGGGGCGAGCGACTAAAGTAAGCGAGCTTAGCATACAGGTACCACTAACTCAAACGGTGTGTCTGTTGTGTTCAACTTTAAACGTTAATAACTCAGCCAAATGTTAATGAAATTTAACCAAACTTGGTACACATGTAGTCTGGCAAAAGTTTAGAAATTTTCCAAGTTGAATTTCCGCGTGGCCTTCGAGAAGCTAAGATAATAGCAGTTAATTAGTTAATTAAGTTGATTAGGGTAAAAACTGCATTTTCAACCTGCCTCCTTAAAGGAAATTAATTATTTTACAGTATAAGATTTAAATAATTATACTTAAAAATTATACAGATGTAATCCCCATACCCCATTCCATTATAGTTTTTAATTAGTTCAAGTGATTTGCTTTAATAAATGTGTCTTTAATTGATCTAAACGTAATTAAAGCACAATTTTAATCCTGCCTATTATTGGTCAACATAGTTTCTGCGGGGGTGTAGAGCTGCTAGCTGGTTGGGAGATGTTGGTGTAGCCTTACCAGAGGGGAATTGTACTGTAATAGGCAGCCAGTAGTATTTATTGCTATAGCAACACATACATAACTCCAACCACACTGCCTGTATTTCAATTCCTATTGACTCTATACTATAAATGTTGTATTACTTACCAGGTGACAGAAGATATAATGACTGTTGTAGGCTTATATCTGAAATAGTTTTTTCCGCAATATATTTGACTGGTTATTTTTTAATTGAATTTTTGCAAAGTAGTAAAATTAATGTTCTTAAAAATAATATTATTATTTGATATGTAACCTAGGAAATTAGCTACATTTTTTCGCTGCAGCTTTGAGAGTGTACATTGATTTAATAATATTTCAATACCCATATTACTACATCAGCATAAGATGCGTTGGCGTTGTATCACACATCTCCACATAGATGTATCAGCAGTTACTCGCACAGTTTCGAAACTTCGCATAGTTATAACTGTATAAAGATCGTCAGTCTTGGTTTAGGAAAATTATTTTAATGCAAAACAGGACGAACGACGAGCGCAACGAGGCATATAATGAAGACGAGTACTGCGTAGACTATATTCATATAAACCATACCTGGCTTCGCCTATTGAAGGCATCATGTAGTTATAAAGATCGTCCTTCAGTCTGCGTTTAGGAAATATGTTTAAATACAAACCAGGACGAGCACAACCACGTTTATAATAATGAAAACGAGTACTGCCTACTGCGTTGATTATATTCCTATAAATCATATCTGGCTTCGCGTATTGAAGGCATCGGTAGTTATAAAGTACTGGTGGGTGGGAAGGGTGGGGGGGGGGGGGGGGGGGGTGCAGATTAAAAGTGGTGAACACGTACTGTTCCCCTTTCTTTGATTGATTGGTGGTGTGGGTAAATTTCTCAAAACCTGATTTTGTGATACAGTCGCTCAATTTTAATCTGTATCTGATAACTGAGCCTCGTCCTGCGCGATGTCCCCACGAACGTGTATTGTTTGTATACGGATTTTGTAGAACATAAAATAAACCATGTAATATCATCACAGCTGAATGAAACAGTTTATATCTTTATGTGTTCGTAACAATTATCTACTGGGTTGTGATCCAGGCATGTTTAATGGACGTTGGTCTATCTGCCAAACCTGATTGACTAACCTTCTAATAATTTGGTCAAAATACTCATTAATCAACATTATCTGTATCTCTCAGAAGATACATTATGACATATATAAATATTAAGGAAGTTTTGTTGAGATACATGGCCACATAGTAAATCCCCTTTAGACGAACCCAGTAACTTAAACCTTAAAACTCAATACTTACACGTTCGTGGGGCCTTCGCGGAGCACAACTTAATAATTATAAAGGCTAATAACTTTGCGGCATTTAAATAATTACACTTTGTTACTTATCAAATGGGGAGTAAAGTAAAATAAAGTTTCTTTAGGTCGCGCAGAATCGAACCCACGACCCCCGAAGAGATGTGAATTCAATGCGAGGTGTTTAACCACTACGCTAAAGTGTAACTTATATCCTAAACAAAGTATTTTTTGTCATAACTTTTTCAGACATCTTGAGTTCAACAGACTGCCGCTAGAGGGTCAGATATCGTAAGTATATAGGCTATATATCGATTATAAGAATGCTTAGATATATGCCTCAAATTATTTTCCGTTATATATTTTTGCGATAAAATCCTATTCATTATTCACCATCATATAGTTAAATGTATTCCACAGATTCTATAAAACTCACCGGTAATTTATACAATTGCAATTTCCACCGCCGGTCGCCAGCCAATAGTTGTTCAGAATGCTCCGTAACAGCCGCGCATGTTAACCAATTGCACAATACGTTCGCCATACGTAATACGTGACGTAATACAGATGGGTATTTGGAGCTGTGACGTCATACACCTGAACAAAACAATACGCAACATTTAACTACAAGACGAATTGATCTCAAACTTTTGTTGATTAATGAAAAAATTTATAATGTAACCACAATAAAAAAATTTTGCTTCTCAATATAGAAAATTACCAAACCAATATAGTATTAGGCCTAATCAGTAAAAAAAATAACAAATACAGTTTCGGAGGGCAATAATACTTTATTATTATGATAGACACAATACCTTAACCAGACATTGGGACGCCGTTGCCAACAGCAACTCAACATTGCGCCTGGCACTATGGCACCAAACAACACTGAGTATTTTACCATCAAATATTTCGCCTTGCCATGGCAACTCACGCCAAGGACTGGTTGCAGAAAACACTGCAAAAACCGAAATATTACGATAAAAAACAAAATAATTATTTAATTTGTAATAAATGTTTTTTTTACTATTATACTAAGTTACATTTTTGATGAGTTGTTTGATTTGGTTTCCGCGCTATTTGTTGAGTTGTTTGATTTGGTTTCCGCGCTATTTGTTGAGTTGTTTGATTTGGTTTCCGCGCTATTTGTTGAGTTGTTTGATTTGGTTTCCGCGCTATTTGTTGAGTTGTTTGATTTGGTTTCCGCGCTATTTGTTGAGTTGTTTGATTTGGTTTCCGCGCTATTTGTTGAGTTGTTTGATTTGGTTTCCGCGCTATTTGTTGAGTTGTTTGATTTGGTTTCCGCGCTATTTGTTGAGTTGTTTGATTTGGTTTCCGCGCTATTTGTTGAGTTGTTTGATTTGGTTTCCGCGCTATTTGTTGAGTTGTTTGATTTGGTTTCCGCGCTATTTGTTGAGTTGTTTGATTTGGTTTCCGCGCTATTTGTTGAGTTGTTTGATTTGGTTTCCGCGCTATTTGTTGAGTTGTTTGATTTGGTTTCCGCGCTATTTGTTGAGTTGTTTGATTTGGTTTCCGCGCTATTTGTTTGAGTTGTTTGATTTGGTTTCCGCGCTATTTGTTGAGTTGTTTGATTTGGTTTCCGCGCTATTTGTTGAGTTGTTTGATTTGGATTCCGCGCTATTTGTTGAGTTGTTTGATTTGGTTTCCGCGCTATTTGTTGAGTTGTTTGATTTGGTTTCCGCGCTATTTGTTGACTTGTTTGATTTGGTTTCCGCGCTATTTGTTGAGTTGTTTGATTTGGTTTCCGCGCTATTTGTTGAGTTGTTTGATTTGGTTTCCGCGCTATTTGTTGAGTTGTTTGATTTGGTTTCCGCGCTATTTGTTGAGTTGTTTGATTTGGTTTCCGCGCTTGTTGAGTTGTTTGATTTGGTTTCCGCGCTATTTGTTGAGTTGTTTGACGAGTTTTTGCAGCATTTTTTTGAGTTTTTTTGTGGTGGGAGGATTTCGTAGTAAATATAAAAACAATATACGTTGTGGTAGTAGTGGAGGTAGTCGTAGTAGTGGAGGTAGCAGTACTGTAGTTGTAGTCATGGTAGTACTGTAGTGGTAGTAGTGGAGGTAGTGGTACAGTAGTAGCGTTTGTTTCATAAAAAATGTACCCAGTATTAATTACAGAGCCTCATGGCTGAGTTAATTAAACAGAGCCTATTTTACGAAATTTCAATAAATTTGTAAAATTTCGTAAACCATATCCCTAACTGAAACTGCTTCGATACACCCTGATTGGAACCAGGAGTACAACTCCTCACTGATAACCGATAATGACGAATATTAATCTGTGCTCTTGACTTTATACTAGTGTAGTCCAGTCCAGTATTGTAGCCTACTGCGGTACTGTAGGCCTACTACAGTAGTCCAGTCCAGTATTGTAGTCTACTGCGACTGCGGTACTATAGACCGAGGTTTGTCGGGTAGCTTACTGTACATCTAACTTATGTATTTATTTGAGATTCCGTTTTAAAATATAATAATATTATACGTCGTAAACATTGATAACGCTGGTGATATATTTTTTTTCAAATAAAACAATATATTCAATATCAAAACGTAACGGAAAACACTATTTTTCACTCATTTACTTTTAGTCGAGTCAATCTAGCAAAAAACCCATAAGTATTTCGCAATCAATCCGAACCACATATTATGGATTCTATATTACCTTGTTAATGACCTTAAAAAGTCTATAAAATTTTATTTTGCGGATCATATGTTTATTCATGGAAATTCTGCGTAAATTTGCATAACACAAGCCAAACAAAAGGAACAGTAGGGAAAAGTAAGTTGCAAATTGGTGATGTTCCAGAATAATTTAATTAATTTCACAATAAGCTGTGATTCAATGGGAAATTAGTAATATTTACACTGGCGTGTTACACATTAATTGTTATATCTCGGAAACTAGAAGTCGCATCAAATTTTTTAATATATCAAAAACTTCACGATATATTAAGGTAACCGTTGTAAAAAAATTATACAATTCCACTGCAAGGAAATTTCATAATTTCCATTAATGTTAGCGAAGATTTTTCAAATAATTAAATTGTGATTGCTCTATTGATTTTAGGTGTAATTTAATTATTTGTTTTAGTTTGAAAACCACAATAGTTAATTATATAACAAATAAATCCACATTTGCTTCTTGGAGTCAGTGTGATACATGCTCGTTACGGCGGCGGCGACAAAATTCATATACGTTGACCACCACTGTTGCACACACGGATGACTATTAACACTCACTATCACTTACACAGTTATGCATCATATTTTGTTTCGGAAATGTTCGCTGAGTTTATTATTTATATTGCAGCACGTAAAATAAAACAAATTAATACTTATAATCTTACATTTTTATCGTTTATCTTATAGTGAACAACATATCCCATTAATTAACAAACAGTATCTCTCAGAAGAGACCTTGAAACCATAAAATTAACCTTGCTTATATCCAATGTGTGTCTGTATTATATTGTATTACCCTTAGGCCTGACTTAACAAAACTATTAAGAACTTACGTTCAAAGCCCGAGCTACAGTAACCTCATCACCAAGCTATCCTGGAGGCAAACCAGCAACCTTAAAATTGAATATTTATTCAGTAGTGAACAGAATTCCATTTAATAAGAATGCCCTATAAATCTCAGTCTCAGACGATGTTAGGATAATTGCGACCTGGACAATTGCGACCCATGATTTTAGAAAAAATTTATGGGTCGCAATTGACCGGGTCGCAATTGTCCGGGTCGCAATTGTCAGGATCCAGATAAAAGATGTAATGTATACTGGTATCATTGATAAAATTGACAGTAAAAAAACGTAAACTGTTTTAAGTGTCATATTATATTATCTAAATTCTAGAACATGAATTTATTACATACAATTAATATATTATTTAATACTTTAGAAAATTATTTTTCATTTTAAAAGACTGCAAAAACAAGATGGTCGCAAATTTTATTTCTTCTATTTCTATTTATTTCCAAAAATATTTTCCAAAACAATACGGCACTACATACACTTAAACCAGACCACAACGTATTTTATAATATTTATTTATTTATATATATAATATTATATTATATTAATACTTTATAAATATGAACTATAGTATTATTATATCCATCTAGCCAAATACACCCCCCCCCCCCCCCCCCCTCCAAATATAAAATATTATAACGATTATTTAGAATATTGATTCGCAACTTTTTAATATTGATTATAAATCAGTTGTCATTCAGATAAGTTAAGAAAATAATTACAAATATTATTAATATAAACTATTTACACTTGTAATAAGAACTATTCACATCATTGTGTGCAAAGTAGCACTTTGCAGCGTTATGACCCGAGTGTATTTATGTACCGAGTGAGCGCAGCGAGGGAGGTTTACATAAATAAACAAGGGTCTTTAACGCTGAAAAGTGACCTTCGCAAGCAATGATGTTGTAAGTAATTTTGTTTCATTATGTCAACTTATTAGCGTTCGGTATGTGAAGAAAAGATTTTATGGATACTCATTTATACATTTTAATCATGTAGTATATCGAATATAAGTGAAATTTATTAACAGGTTACACAATATTAATTATACATTTAAATCTAATTAAAGTTTATTGGAAGTTATCTCCTGCATGGATGTGATAAATCATTAATCCATCTTAAATATAGTCGACTGAAGCAAACTTAGTCACCGTCTGTGTCCATTCATACAGTTTTACTGAACACTGTCTCATTTTCTTTGGTCATTTTAGTGTCTTCTATTGGACGTTTCGCCATAGTGGATTACAGTACACGTTAAAGTATTATTAACATACAGTATCTAGTCCCGTCACTACAAACTGTAACCTAATGCAAGCAAGCAAACAGTCGGCCGAAGCCGGAGGCGACCCGAAGGCTCCTCTTTCGATAGCTGATACCCGAGGGTAGGGGTGGGCGCTACTCCTATCCCAAGATTTGCTCCCAGTTATTTAACTGGTACTCATTTTATCGACCCCAGTGGATGAAAGGCTGAGTGGACCCTGGCGGGGCTGAACCTACAACCAATAGATTGCAGGCCCGGCGCTCAACCATCTGAGCTACCCCGCGCCCTTGTAACCTAATGCAGCAATCATTAACATAAATGGAAATAATACATTCTGGAATACGGGAATTGAAATTGTTTCCATGTCATTGATTACTTTGCAGCGTTCCGTCCTATAGGCCGCAACGCTACAAAGTAGAACATTGCAGCGCTACGAGTAATTCACCAGGACGCTGTTAAGTTGACATAATGTAACAAAATAATAATGTACAGTACTGTATCATGGCCTACACTATGTTTTACATTATACATTATAATATACTAATTATTATAAATCCATATAAATCGAAAAAATTTAATTATAAAGGAACAGCGTTAAATAACACATTACAATGTCATTTGGTTTCCGTTTCAAAGGCCAGTAACTTCGCGTCGATGAGAATTCTTACAAGTTTGGAACCTTCGGCGTCCATTTTGTTTAAATAAACCTGCGCCTTGGTTGAATTATCTTTAATTAACATCAGGAGATTCTGTATGCGGGGGTCTGTTAACGCCTCCCTGACACCGGGTCTGGCTAAAGCCACAGTTACGTCCTCGTCGACTGTGTTCGCGTTCCGAGTTCCACTCGCCCCTAACGAACTACAGTATGTTGATCCCCCAACAATCCGAACATTTCTTTAAAAAATAATTGTACCTCCGAATTGTTCTGGTATTTTTTTACTGCAGCTGAAGGATTCTCTGAGAATTCCGTCATAATTGAACTCCATTTCGGATCACTAAGTTTCTTGGAAAGCTCTGAATCGGATTCTATTTTATTCATAAACTCGTCCGTTAACCACGCAGGCTTGGACTCACTCATTGCTTCTTGAACTTCTGGGAATACAAGTTTGTTTTCATCCTCATGTTTACGAATTGTCGCCATTTTGTCGTTAGTGCTATTGGAATCAGGTTTATTTTCGAACAGAAACCCCTTTCTCATCCCTCCGTATTCGTTTGATCTTCGCTCGACTTTCTTTGCGTTTGGCTTCATTTGCGCCTCTTTCCCTGGGACATCGCCACTCGCTTTATTTGACTGTTGAGTCACTTTATGACATCCATCTTTTTGCCGAAATACTGGACCGTGGACCCTCTCCAAAGCGTCGGTCAGGTCATCGAGGTCGGGAATGTCATCTTCTGCGTCAGTCATGTTTTCGTTTGCTTTGTATGCCACTGGTTATTGTTGTAATACCGTAATGGTTGCGAAATACTGAAACGGAGAAATCAGTGCCGGTATGATAGCAGATATCAAGTAGTATTATTACACTCAATTTAATTTATAATTTAAAATATACAGTATAAAGAAATGATATAGTTTGGAATAGAGTTGGCCTACTACTACTGGTAGAAAAATAACGAAGAGTAATGAATCAAATATAATAATGTAAATCAGTGAATGACAGAGTTTAGGCCGACTGCACACATAACAAACAAGTCAGTGCCGGTACCGTAGCGGTTTGAAACTGTATATAAGAATATGAAAGTGCTGTTTGCGTTGTTGCCTAGCAATACATAGACTGCTGGGGGATACACGAAGGTGGAAGCAAGGCCATCGTAATAATACTTAAGGCCTGCTCACTACATAATAGAATATCGCGATCAGATGATACAAGAAGTCATTTTTTTGAATTTTATTATTGCTGTAGGGTAAAATACCATTATTTAGAAGTTATAACGAACCTGCCTATTAATAGGCCAGGGTAGTTCTTGTCAAGAGTTGAGCCGTTTAAAAACACGATGTGGTTGTGTGTGTGTGTATGTATAACCATCCAATATCTCAAAAACTCAAGCAGGTAAGCAAAAATTTTAATAACAAACTCTCCATAAATTTTGGTTGCGCAAAAGACTGTATATTTTTTGTGGCGTTTCGATCAAGGGGTCACTGAAAAGTAGCGGTTTTGAAAATTTAAAGTCGAATTTCACCGATTTCAACTCGTCGAGTAGGCACCAACTTTTTTATTTGAGATATTCAGTCATCTGAGCAACATATTTCAGCCTCAGAATCTTTTCAAATATCGCCAATCTCGCACAGAACGTCGCCAAAATTTGTTAGTCCGGCAAAAAAACGCACAAATTCGTCTAAAAGAGTAAATTATTTAGTTGCGGAATAATATGATTCAACTAGAAAAGCCAGCCAACTGGCTGTAAGGAGAGCGTCCATATAGACAAACACGTAGTGTTAGTTGTGTCCCTCCTCATTCATTATCATCAACTCCCTCCCACCTAACATAGCAGTGAGTAACCTTATAGACTATTGTCATAGGATTCACTGGGAAGAGGTATTCATCTGGTGGGGTAATACATTATACAAACTTACAGTTGATGTTTGATTACAGCCTGTGTTACAGGGTTAGAGTGAGATAGTAATCAATTTGGCAAGTAATATACTTCTCCGCAGTTTGGGCTATCCATTCAATAAATAGTAGTAGCTTACTAGGCCCACATGAGTACCAGCAGCTGGTGTTTCTATCGTTGAGTTGAAGGCAATTATCGTGTTTTCATTTTCGCTCACTCAGGGTACTGCGTTACTGGTTTGAGGGGCAGGTTCGTTTAAAGCCAGCTTGCTGGCTTTCTAGTGTAAGGACTACTCGAGCTGACAATAATAAATTATTTAATCATATGTAATAGAATAAGAAAGGCAGGTTAGGCTTGCCATATAACATAATAACCGTTTAATTACTACTGTACTAAATATTACACCCATTTAATTTAATTTGATTAGTATATTCATATATAATATATACAGTACATGGTACTGGTAACGATTTTTCTTCATGGTGGATCATGGGGAAGTGTTCGCGCTTTCAGACCTTTGGCAGTTTAACCCACCAAATTAAGATGTCTTCTAGATATTAAATCAGTTTTTAGTCTATGACAAGTATTTGATTCACTACACTAGTCGAAACCAATCCGTGCGCGACCATTCACCCGCTGGAGATTCCCGGGAGATTGGGTTCGACGGTTTAATTTTATTGCTATGTAAGCCTAATGTATTATTCGACTGACAGTATTATATTATCTCTGACAATATTATTCACCTTCGGGAATATTAACAGTTCCTTTAGGACGTGGCGCTTTATCTATATAAACAGAGTTATGACTTAAACTACTCACAACGATATGGCTTAATTATAATTCACATATATGGCGCATTCTTTAGGAATTGCTTCTTTAACAGACTCACTCATACACAATGCTGCACAATACTGCACACTAATCTGACAATCTTCACTGATTTTAGTCACATATAAAAGGAACACAGACTGACTCATGTAGGGTCTATCAAATAACATTAGATTCACTTCAAACCACTTTAACATAAGTCACAATCGTTATTGGTAACCTTTCTCTCTTACCTTCGGTATATCAAGAATATTGGGTTTTCGGGGTTATTTCTCGTTATTCCAATATAATAATTCATCAACCATATTATGAAGAACTGACAGTAAATAGCAGTATAAAACAACAACTGAACACTGATTGTTATGAGTTTGCAATGTTTCAGCAGTCAGTATGTATGATCAGTTAGCAGTGATTCCATGAGTCAGGTAGTTAAAGGATATATGCCCTTTATAATTAAACCTACTAGTGTAAGACTAAAAACTAAAACACGGAGGTGCCAAAGCCGGTTCTTAGGCTCTGGACAAAAACATAACACTGAACTACTGAGTTTCTGTATATACCTCCAACACAAAGACAACAAACGCTCTGATTGGTCAACCTGAACAACGAGAGAACAGAGAAACAAAGAAACGTCGACGTGGCAATATCAGCTGCTAGCTGTCGTCATGGTAGCGACACTGTTTTCAAGAGTATCGAGCTTTTACGTCACGGAATTACGGATTATGTCCTCTAAAGTACAAATACAGAAGAAATAGCTTTTATGTCCGCTAAAACACCAGTACAGCAAGGACACGGCCTTTTTATGCCTGGTAAACCAACTACAGAGTATTTTACGGGAAAAATAAGGAAAAATAACCGGACAATTCAGCAAAAGCTTTTACACCGCTCCCAGAAAATGGGATTTTCAGTCTATAAAATATAAAAATCACAGTTTCTAAAACATAAAGATACTCTAAACAGTTAGTCTTTCTTACGCAGACGGCGTTTACGCAGTTTTTTGAGGCTAGCAAGAGTCTTTTTCTCTTTGGGGGGAGCCACTTTACTAGGAGGGCCATAACTCCTGGGTGAAGGGTGCAATATGATTGCATCAGAAGGTGTAGGATTGTGGTCGGGGTATCCGCCGTTTCGATATGCTTCTCCTCGAGCTGATTTTCCTCCGCTCGTAGCTGGATACGTTCATCCAAAAACTCTCGCAGAGAATGGGGTTGTCTAAGTGCGATATCTTCTTAGAGATTCTGGATTTCACAATCGAACTGAGATAAAGACAATTCGTTTATCGATTGGACTTACTGTTATAACTTACGTTTATCTGAACAAACGCCGGTTTCTTTTTTGATCTTTATAGAATAGCGTTTAACTCGTTTCGTACAACGCTCTCCTTCACTTTGATGAAGGGTTGTATCGCGTTAAACGGGACGACCATACGGTTGGATAGTGATATTAGGTGTCCGCGTCACAATCCGGCTAGGTAAGATGGGCGGCTAGCTAGAAATCACTGTCGGAGTGTTACCGATTAATTGTTAGGGTAGCACTAGATCTTTGAACAGTGAATACAGTCCGCGAGGATCCGCGACACCACCAAGATCGCAGGTCTGAGGTCCAACTAAGGAATGAGGAGGTTTGACCGAGTATTCCGGGACTCTGATCGTAGGTTTACTCCAGGATCGTTCGAGCCGAGTGAGCATAGGTGATACGTCAACAAGTTTCGGTTTACGTGGATGTTTATGTCTTTCCGTTTATTAGTTGGGTCTAGGGCATTTATCGTAATAATACCAAAGACGCACGTTTGGTAGGGGAAACGCGGATGATATTTATTTGTTGTTACAATGCTTCTATCAAGAATTCCAAATATATGTTGGAGTTACCGCGTTTATTTGTTTCTTTAATGTCTTTTCTTTCGAGCAGATTTCGAATAGAATTTTCGCATTCGAATTTCAGCTTATGGTTCCGACTCCGCTGGGCAGAATATATAGTCGACATAGTCCGTATTGTGTAAATCGATAGGATGACCAG
The DNA here is from genome assembly GCA_032718475.1 of Nemertoderma westbladi. Lineage (NCBI taxonomy): Eukaryota > Metazoa > Xenacoelomorpha > Nemertodermatida > Nemertodermatidae > Nemertoderma > Nemertoderma westbladi. The sequence continues at coordinate 4,862 of JAUCBJ010000202.1, read as the reverse complement.
TAGTTAAGAAGCCCATATACATACCATTACGCCGCGTATATCGAGCAGCGAATTTTCTATAGTCCAACTCGCGCGAGCTGCTCTTGGGACATTGGCGGTTCGATATAACGACCATCGTCCTCCGCAGCAGTTGGACTAACGTCGCCGCGTATTAAGCTATCAACAAACGCTTGTAAAAGTAGAGTATATCGCTCCCCGATACCAAGACCATCTTCTATCAACTCCGTCATATCTGCTATATATGAGTTTATCCATATTATAATGAGTTTATATTTAGGCGAGCGGGCGTCGCTGCCTACCCCAATCAACCCCGGACAGTACGAGATCCTCAGCGCCGATGTGTCGTCGCCGCTGTACTTTCGCCAACGACGTAGCCGCACAACGACAACGACAACCGGCACAAGTCACTCAACTGTCCGTCCCAAAGGCTTAGATGTACTTCAGGTTTTCCTTGGAGAGTTAGGTTACTTTACGATTGCGACTAGCTACTGTAAACACACCTTAGTAGTAACATTCGCCTATAAACTCACAAGTACCACACACACAACTTGTCACAAATTACACACACTCGGGTCACTTGTCCGTTAGTCAATGCCTTCCAGAATGTCACTGTATTATTATGTATCCTTGGATACTATCAGTGCACTATTTATTCCCTATGCTATTCAATGGGACAAGCTTTCTATTGTTCTTTTAACTCAATTCTAATTCTAGCGTGGTTGTTGCTATGGTGACATTATGCAAAGCTAGCGGTAGAATTAGGGTGATTCCAATGCATACAGATCTGGGATGTTATTTAATAGTAATTCTTTAATAGTCAATGTTCTGTTTTATACATGACTTTATGAATTTTATCGGCTATTGACTATGTTTGGGAGACTTTCACACACTCATACGCATGATAAGATAAATCTCCGCTCCCTTGATCTATTAATTAATGGAATTTTGGGAATGTTATAAATTGCGTAAAATGGCAATTTATTAAATTCATTAAAAGACATGAATTTAAATTTATTCCCTGAAATTTTATTATTTGATAATTAAATGGGCATATTTTGATTCTAGAACCTGTCTAGGGACACAAGATCCTTAATTCTATGACAATTGTCTTTTCTAAGAATATCGGTAAATGCTACGATATCTTAATTGACTAGAATTGTTGAAGGATCTGAATTTTACAGATTTTGATTTATTAGATTTGCAAATATTAAATAATTAATATTTGAGATGGGCACCGATTTATTCCAGAACTTGTCTGGGGACGTTAACCACTGATTCTAGAATTTGTCTTTCAAGTATATCGGTGGGTGCCGCGATATCTTAATCGACTAGAATTACAGATGGTCAAAGGGTTTAACAGATTTATTTTGCGTTATACGCTACTGTTAAAGGGACATCACGCTACTATATGTATTATTTAATATACGGTATGAGAGCAATATCGCACGAAGCAATGTCAGTGTGAAGAGGCAAGTCGTTTCCAAGGTCTACCCAGAGCTTGGTTTAGCCGAGACACGAGGATCTGAACTTTGCATTCCTAATACTCTGCCTACCAATAATACTTAAATATAGTAGTGGCTTTATTGTACTTTAATAAGTACGGACATTTCATCTTACTGTAGTTACGTATTTGTAATGTAATACGGACAGTAAGGAAAGAGAAAAAGAATTGTTTCTTGCCGTCGCATTAAATATAATATATATGTAATTAAGTAATAAACGCGAATATATATTGCACTAATCTACTAAATAATCGCTAAAATAACATTCTACTGAATAAAATTAAAGAAAACGATTATAATAAAATTACATAGTAATACATACAGAAATATAAAAATAATAAAATAATATAAAATAATAGAGTCACACACCCACTCCATATGTTGTTACGTTATAGAGTCCCTAGATGTTTGAAGGATTAGGGAGGTGGTCGTGGTAAGAGAATCTTGCCTTCCACAGTTTCCGGAGAGTCCTCCATTCCCTTCCGATAAACACAAACGACCGACTGGGTGATTGAGTCGCTGTATCCTGAATACAATTCCAGGTTTCCTCTTCGTCCTGGAATAGTGACGATAGAAACATCGCTCAAAGTATATGACGGCGTCACAAAGCCGATTCCAGGAGCTATAGTGGTCCGTCGCTCTCTGCAGGAGAGGTGAGAGTCCCTGCGAGACGTCTGATGTTCCAGAGCTCCAATCGCTCTCTCTGATCTTCATGAAGGATCCACTCGCGGAGGGGAGGCCCAGATCCACGGCGTCGTCCCTGGCAACATGTAATACCGACAGATCTATCCCGGGTTCAAATAACTCCGCTCCACCCGCCCGGGTTTTAGGTTTAACTTTCTCCGCTCCCTTGGCTGGTCTAATCTCAGTCGGAGTAAGATGGGGAGGCCATTCATCCTCCTTACTCAGGAAGTCGGGTTCACCTAACCGGTCTGTAGTATCTGTCAGTTCTTGAGGAGTTACTCCTCTGGAAGCGATGTCCGTTGGATTAAACTTCTTGGGACAATATCTCCATTGGTCTAAATTGGAGCTAATATCGTCATTATCTGAGGAGTATGATGTTCCCTCAGTTGGGTCGTCTCCCTCACTAGTATCATCTTCCCATTTACTCCGCTGGCAGACGCGATCTTGAAGCAGTCTTTCTCTGAGCGTTCTACGGGAAGGTCCAGTAAGGTACCAACCTACTCTAGTTCTTACCGCATAGGGCTGAAGTGGTTGCGGTTGAGCAGGTCGTTTCTCTAATGTCTCCAGCGCCTCATGCGCGTTTTGGCCGATGAGTATTTGCACTCCAGGATAATCAGTCTGGAATCGAGGTATGTTAAGATGTTGGATGCTCTCATCCTCGTCCCAATTATAAAGGTCTGCTTGAGTAGTAGCGAAGTTCTTTATAGCCACCATTTTCACTGACCTGATGCTATGTTCTCCTAGTTCGTCCTGGGGGGTGGACAACTCACCTATATAATAGTCGGCAGCTACAGTAGAATTCCAAACCTGCATGATCCCTGACATGTTTAGCTTGGTTCGGAACTTGGGTTGTCCAGCAAAGATGTCTTCGGCTAGTTCTTTATCGATGAATGTTCCTGTGCTGCCGGAGTCCAGGAGGGCGTTCACTATATAGCTCTTCTGAGGTCCGTGGACCCGTAACTGGACTACAGGAAATTCTCGGATTCCTATATTGGAAGTTGGCGCTTTCCAAGATGGTTGTTGAGCGGAAGTAGTTAAGGTAAGGTCGCTGTCAGTGTCTTTCTCATGTACGAGTGCTCGATACACTGCGGTGGTGTTTATTAGGTAACAGGATTCGTTTTGGTCGGAGAACTCGTCCGTATAGAATCCTTCCATCTCAGATTGATCAGTGTCGTTCACATCACTGAATTGGACATGTAGTTCGGACTCACTTACCTGACTCGGGCTGTTTCGTTCGAATTCCGTGTGCAACAAGATATGATGTTTTGCGCCGCACTTTGCACACCTTGCGTCGGAGTTACAGGTTCGCCGTTGGTGTCCTCGTCTGAGGCAATTATAACACAACCGCTTATCCCACATGACTTCACGTCTATCCTCGAGTGATTTCCTCAGGAATTTATCACACGCATTTAAACGGTGGGGCCCGTCGCACAGCACACATTTCGGCTTGATGTTACTTACTTTAACCTGTGCTATGTGGTGCACACTTGTTCTTTCCTCGGGCTTTCTCACCTGAATTCCTTTAGGAGACGTAGGAGGGGTTTTTTGTACCGGTTCCCTTCTGTCATTGGGTCGAGACTTGGATTTACTTACCTGATCTTTAGGCATTTTATTGACATAAGATCTGTCAGTGTCTTTCCCGCTGTCCTCTCCTTGAGAAGTTTGGCTTTCACCGTCGTCGGTATAACATACTGGTATTACCCTTCTCTTAGAAACGGGTTTCTCACTTACCTTGTTTTCCAATGTCTTCTCTCTGGACTGCCTTAGGAGCTGTAATTTCACTTCTCCATCTAAGAATGACATGAGATCAGCCATGGTAGGGTCTCGTCGTTGTTGTTCCATCATATATAACACTTTCTTATCCCAGCGTGTACCTACTCCACCCTTCGGTAAAGTAGAAGCCACTGCTCTGATACTCATGAGACTTACCTAGCCAATCTAATTGTCTGCAGATCTCCTGAATTTCATCGGAAAACTCTATAATCCCGCTGCTAATAAACTTTCGGGGCGCTACCAACTTTGCATACAAATACCCAGCTATGTTATTCCTATTACCATACCTGATGTTTAGTGTATCCCAAACTTGTCTTAATCCGTCTGGATGTCCAATAAACCTTAACGCCATTAACTTGGGAGGTCCTTCCAAGCACTTGATGAGGAATCTAAGTTTCTCTCCGTTAGATAGTACAGAGTTCTGTATGTTATCTTTGTAATATTCATTAAAAGGTAACCATTTCATCTCATCTCCATTGAACTTGACGATCTCTCCAACCTTTACCGCTTGCCGGGCTTCGGTTCTAGCCATTTGACGCGTAAAACTTTCTTGGGCCATCGTGCTATTTAATATCGAGTTATCGGTATATAAATTTCTCGGATTATGATCAGTTCTATAGGGAATATCATTATCAACAGGTCTATAATTACCCTTAATAGGGTTCACTATAGGAGTTTCTACTTCGCTAGCAGTATAGATGCGTGTAGGCTCCACACCTTCCGCATGAGATACTTCAGACCTAACGGGTTGACACATTGTTACAGAGGTTGGTGGTATACCCTTTTTTAAGTTTACTAATTTATCGCGTTCTAACGCGATACTTTGCTGCACTTCTTGCAACTCTAACCTGCTTTCCCTCACCGTTCCTTTTAAATGTTGGACAGTCCCTTCCAACTCTCGGA
>JAUCBJ010000201.1:0-38535 GCA_032718475.1 Nemertoderma westbladi | reverse complement strand
TTTAAGGAAAACAATAAACTCAATAACATTTCTAATCGATAAATTGAGGAGGACATATAGAAGCCATTGACTCCGACTCTGTAATTTACCTGTTATTAATATCGATGAACACTTGACTTGACGTGGGGAAATATTATTGAATATATTTTATACTGTATTTTAACATAACAAACATTGTGTAATTATTAACATAAAATACTTTTGTCTGGGGGGGGGGAGGGGGGGGGGGGCAATAAACCAGTAATAATAAGTGTTACAGGTTATTCTCATCAATTTAATTATGGTAGAATTAATACCCAACCCACTCTTATATGACTAAACCAGTTTTAGCCAATCCAATTAGATTATGATAATGGTTTAGCTTTCCGTCAATTTCTTTAGAATTCTGGAGTTTTCCGTCTTCCCATTTTCCTCCCATTGTCCTGTATAAAGCTTAGAGCTTCTCATTGTCAAGCGGCCTCAATATCAGATTCTTTTTGATCAGATCTCTTTACCTTCGGTGCCTCAACTAATCCTCTATAATCGGTTTAGTCGCTTCTATTTCTCCTTCTAGTAGATTTATTGTATGTCGCGACTATTTTCCCCCCGTAAGGCCCGGATTATGTGTTTTCAATGATGGCAGCCTGACTGCCTAGCTTTTATCATTTTAATTGTATAGGCCCCTTAAACATCGGGTTTATTAATTCCTGACGTTTTGTATGGCGATACATGTTATATTAGTCTATTGCGGGGTCCTTGACAGAATCAGGACTGTCAGTTCAAAATCCAATGTGAAGAATTATGCAATCCCAGTTATATAAGGAAATATACAGGGAAATATAATTAAATTGGAATTTTAAATATTGTTCGAAGTTTCTTATTTCTTTAAATTATCCTGATTCCTTTAAGTTTCTTCTTAATACCGATGTAGTGGTACCTTTCAGGTCCCACTTGTGGTGTTGGTTTAATATGTTGCCTTGAATTCACATTACTGGCTGCGGGGTCGTGGGTTCAAGTTGGCCTGGGGTTTTTCTTTAGGGTACAAATACTTTAAAGGGATTAGCCAAAATGCGCATATCTTCCTTGCATCCATCCATACTACCGACGAAAAGGTAAAACACCCTTATCTGCTAAAAGTGAGTTTTGAGAAAATGATGTTAACGCGTTTAATACCACCTTTCTGCCCCAGAAGTGTTATTGATTTGTTAATAGCTCATTTTGATGATCAATAATACAAAATTTAATTAAGTTATAGCAGGAGTGGTTAGTTTTACATATATATTTGTTTTCGTTATTTAGGAGTGGTTAATTTTACATATATATTTGTTTTCGTTATTTAGGAGTGGTTAATTTTTCATATATATTTGTTTTCGTTATTTAGGAGTGGTTAGTTTTACATATAGGCGTTTTAAGCGCTTTGAGTATGCTGAGCGTAGAAAAGCGCTATATAAATAACCAATATTATTATTATTATTATTATTATATATTTTTGTTTTCGTTATTTAGGAGTGGTTAGTTTTACATATATATTTGTTTTCATTATTTAGGAGTGGCTACTGGTTAGTTTTAACATATATTTGTTTTCTTTATTTAGGAGTGGTTAGTTTTACATATATATTTGTTTTCGTTATTTAGGAGTGGCTTCTGGTTAGTTTTACATATATATTTGTTTACGTTATATAGGAGTGTTTAGTTTTACATATATTTATTTTCGTTATTTAGGAGTGGCTACTGGTTAGTTTTACATATATATTTGTTTTCGTTATTTAGGAGTGGTCACTGGTTAGTTTTACATATATATTATTTTTCTTTATTTAGGAGTGGCTAGTTTTACACAAATTTTTTTCGTTATTTAGGAGTGGTTAATTTTACATATATGTTTGTTTTCGTTATTTAGGAGTGGTTAGTTTTACATATATTTGTTTTCTTTATTTAGGAGTGGTTAGTTTAACATATATTTGTTTTCGTTATTTAGGAGTGGTTAGTTTTACATATATATTTGTTTTCGTTATTTAGGAGTGGTTAGTTTTACATATATATTTGTTTTCGTTATTTAGGAGTGGTTACTGGTTATTTTTAGATGTATATTTGTTTTCGTTATTTAGGAGTGGTTACTGGTTAGTTTTATATATATATTTGTTTTCGTTATTTAGGAGTGGTTAGTTTTACATATATATTTGTTTTCGTTATTTAGGAGTGGCTACTGGTTAGTTTTACATATATATTTGTTTTCGTTATTTAGGAGTGGTTAGTTTTACATATATATTTGTTTACGTTATTTAGGAGTGGTTAGTTTTACATATATTTGTTTTCGTTATTTAGGAGTGGCTACTGGTTAGTTTTACATATATATTTGTTTTCGTTATTTAGGAGTGGTCACTGGTTAGTTTTACATATATATTATTTTTCTTTATTTAGGAGTGGTTAGTTTTACACAAATTTTTTTCGTTATTTAGGAGTGGTTAATTTTACATATATGTTTGTTTTCGTTATTTAGGAGTGGTTAGTTTTACATATATTTGTTTTCTTTATTTAGGAGTGGTTAGTTTAACATATATTTGTTTTCGTTATTTAGGAGTGGTTAGTTTTACATATATATTTGTTTTCATTATTTAGGAGTGGCTACTGGTTAGTTTTAACCTATATTTGTTTTCTTTATTTAGGAGTGGTTAGTTTTACATATATATTTGTTTTCGTTATTTAGGAGTGGCTTCTGGTTAGTTTTACATATATATTTGTTTACGTTATTTAGGAGTGTTTAGTTTTACATATATTTATTTTCGTTATTTAGGAGTGGCTACTGGTTAGTTTTACATATATATTTGTTTTCGTTATTTAGGAGTGGTCACTGGTTAGTTTTACATATATATTATTTTTCTTTATTTAGGAGTGGTTAGTTTTGCACAAATTTTTTTCGTTATTTAGGAGTGGTTAATTTTACATATATGTTTGTTTTCGTTATTTAGGAGTGGTTAGTTTTACATATATTTGTTTTCTTTATTTAGGAGTGGTTAGTTTAACATATATTTGTTTTCGTTATTTAGGAGTGGTTAGTTTTACATATATATTTGTTTTCGTTATTTAGGAGTGGTTAGTTTTACATATATATTTGTTTTCGTTATTTAGGAGTGGTTACTGGTTAGTTTTATATATATATTTGTTTTCGTTATTTAGGAGTGGTTAGTTTTACATATATATTTGTTTTCGTTATTTAGGAGTGGCTACTGGTTAGTTTTACATATATATTTGTTTTCGTTATTTAGGAGTGGTTAGTTTTACATATATATTTGTTTACGTTATTTAGGAGTGGTTAGTTTTACATATATTTGTTTTCGTTATTTAGGAGTGGCTACTGGTTAGTTTTACATATATATTTGTTTTCGTTATTTATGAGTGGTCACTGGTTAGTTTTACATATATATTATTTTTCTTTATTTAGGAGTGGTTAGTTTTACACAAATTTTTTTCGTTATTTAGGAGTGGTTAATTTTACATATATGTTTGTTTTCGTTATTTAGGAGTGGTTAGTTTTACATATATTTGTTTTCTTTATTTAGGAGTGGTTAGTTTAACATATATTTGTTTTCGTTATTTAGGAGTGGTTAGTTTTACATATATATTTGTTTTCGTTATTTAGGAGTGGTTAGTTTTACATATATATTTGTTTTCGTTATTTAGGAGTGGTTACTGGTTAGTTTTATATATATATTTGTTTTCGTTATTTAGGAGTGGTTAGTTTTACATATATATTTGTTTTCGTTATTTAGGAGTGGCTACTGGTTAGTTTTACATATATATTTGTTTTCGTTATTTAGGAGTGGTTAGTTTTACATATATATTTGTTTACGTTATTTAGGAGTGGTTAGTTTTACATATATTTGTTTTCGTTATTTAGGAGTGGCTACTGGTTAGTTTTACATATATATTTGTTTTCGTTATTTATGAGTGGTCACTGGTTAGTTTTACATATATATTATTTTTCTTTATTTAGGAGTGGTTAGTTTTACACAAATTTTTTTCGTTATTTAGGAGTGGTTAATTTTACATATATGTTTGTTTTCGTTATTTAGGAGTGGTTAGTTTTACATATATTTGTTTTCTTTATTTAGGAGTGGTTAGTTTAACATATATTTGTTTTCGTTATTTAGGAGTGGTTAGTTTTACATATATATTTGTTTTCATTATTTAGGAGTGGCTACTGGTTAGTTTTAACATATATTTGTTTTCTTTATTTAGGAGTGGTTAGTTTTACATATATATTTGTTTTCGTTATTTAGGAGTGGCTTCTGGTTAGTTTTACATATATATTTGTTTACGTTATTTAGGAGTGTTTAGTTTTACATATATTTCTTTTCGTTATTTAGGAGTGGCTACTGGTTAGTTTTACATATATATTTGTTTTCGTTATTTAGGAGTGGTCACTGGTTAGTTTTACATATATATTATTTTTCTTTATTTAGGAGTGGTTAGTTTTACACAAATTTTTTTCGTTATTTAGGAGTGGTTAATTTTACATATATGTTTGTTTTCGTTATTTAGGAGTGGTTAGTTTTACATATATTTGTTTTCTTTATTTAGGAGTGGTTAGTTTAACATATATTTGTTTTCGTTATTTAGGAGTGGTTAGTTTTACATATATATTTGTTTTCGTTATTTAGGAGTGGTTAGTTTTACATATATATTTGTTTTCGTTATTTAGGAGTGGTTACTGGTTATTTTTAGATGTATATTTGTTTTCGTTATTTAGGAGTGGTTACTGGTTAGTTTTATATATATATTTGTTTTCGTTATTTAGGAGTGGTTAGTTTTACATATATATTTGTTTTCGTTATTTAGGAGTGGCTACTGGTTAGTTTTACATATATGTTTGTTTTCGTTATTTAGGAGTGGTTAGTTTTACATATATATTTGTTTACGTTATTTAGGAGTGGTTAGTTTTACATATATTTGTTTTCGTTATTTAGGAGTGGCTACTGGTTAGTTTTACATATATATTTGTTTTCGTTATTTAGGAGTGGTCACTGGTTAGTTTTACATATATATTATTTTTCTTTATTTAGGAGTGGTTAGTTTTACACAAATTTTTTTCGTTATTTAGGAGTGGTTAATTTTACATATATGTTTGTTTTCGTTATTTAGGAGTGGTTAGTTTTACATATATTTGTTTTCTTTATTTAGGAGTGGTTAGTTTAACATATATTTGTTTTCGTTATTTAGGAGTGGTTAGTTTTACATATATATTTGTTTTCGTTATTTAGGAGTGGTTAGTTTTACATATATATTTGTTTTCGTTATTTAGGAGTGGTTACTGGTTATTTTTAGATGTATATTTGTTTTCGTTATTTAGGAGTGGTTACTGGTTAGTTTTATATATATATTTGTTTTCGTTATTTAGGAGTGGTTAGTTTTACATATATATTTGTTTTCGTTATTTAGGAGTGGCTACTGGTTAGTTTTACATATATATTTGTTTTCGTTATTTAGGAGTGGTTAGTTTTACATATATTTGTTTTCGTTATTTAGGAGTGGTTAGTTTTAACATATTTGTTTTCGTTATTTAGGAGTGGTTAGTTTTAACATATATTTGTTTTCGTTATTTAGGAGTGGTTAGTTTTACACATATTTTTTTCGTTATTTAGAAGTGGTTAGTTTTACATATATTTGTTTTCGTTATTTAGGAGTGGTTAGTTTTAACATATATTTGTTTTCGTTATTTAGGAGTGGTTAGTTTTACATATATATTTGTTTTCGTTATTTAGGAGTGGTTACTGGTTAGTTTTACATATATTTTTTTCGTTATTTAGAAGTGGTTAGTTTTACATATATTTGTTTTCGTTATTTAGGAGTGGTTAGTTTTAACATATATTTGTTTTCGTTATTTAGGAGTGGTTAGTTTTACATATATATTTGTTTTCGTTATTTAGGAGTGGTTAGTTTTACACATATTTTTTTCGTTATTTAGAAGTGGTTAGTTTTACATATATTTGTTTTCGTTATTTAGGAGTGGTTAATTTTAACATATATTTGTTTTCGTTATTTAGGAGTGGTTAGTTTTACATATATATATTTGTTTTCGTTATTTAGGAGTGTTTAGTTTTACACATATTTTTTTCGTTATTTAGAAGTGGTTAGTTTTACATATATTTGTTTTCGTTATTTAGGAGTGGTTAGTTTTAACATATATTTGTTTTCGTTATTTAGGAGTGGTTAGTTTTACATATATTTGTTTTCGTTATTTATGAGTGGTTAGTTTTACATATATATTTGTTTTCGTTATTTAGGAGTGGTTAGTTTTACACATATTTTTTTCGTTATTTAGAAGTGGTTAATTTTACATATATTTGTTTTCGTTATTTAGGAGTGGTTAGTTTTAACATATATTTGTTTTTGTTATTTAGGAGTGGTTAGTTTTACATATTTGTTTTCGTTATTTATGAGTGGTTAGTTTTACATATATATTTGTTTTCGTTATTTAGGAGTGGTTAGTTTTACATATATATTTGTTTTCGTTATTTAGGAGTGGTTAGTTTTACATATATATTTGTTTTCGTTATTTAGGAGTGGTTAGTTTTACATATATATTTGTTTTCGTTATTTAGGAGTGGTTAGTTTTACATATATATTTGTTTTCGTTATTTAGGAGTGGTTACTGGTTAGTTTTACATATATTTTTTTTCGTTATTTAGGAGTGGTTACTGGTTAGTTTTACATATATATTTGTTTTCGTTATTTAGGAGTTGTTAATTTTACATATATATTTGTTTTCGTTATTTAGAAGCGGCTACTGGTTAGTTTTACATATATATTTGTTTTCGTTATTTAGGAGTGGTTAGTTTTACATATATTTGTTTTCGTTATTTAGGAGTGGTTAGTTTTACACATATTTTTTCGTTATTTGGAAGTGGTTAGTTTTACATATATTTGTTTTCGTTATTTAGGAGTGGTTAGTTTTACATATATTTGTTTTCTTTATTTAGGAGTGGTTAGTTTTACACATTTTTTTTGTTATTTAGGAGTGGTTAGTTTTACATATATATTTGTTTTCGTTATTTAGGAGTGGTTACTGGTTAGTTTTACATATATATTTGTTTTCGTTATTTAGGAGTGGTTAGTTTTACATATATTTTTTTCGTTATTTAGGAGTGGTTAGTTTTACATATATATTTGTTTTCGTTATTTAGGAGTGGTTACTGGTTAGTTTTACATATATATTTGTTTTCGTTATTTAGGAGTGGTTACTGGTTAGTTTTACATATATATTTGTTTTCGTTATTTAGGAGTGGTTAGTTTTACACATATTTTTTCGTTATTTGGAAGTGGTTAGTTTTACATATATTTGTTTTCGTTATTTAGGAGTGGTTAGTTTTACACATTTTTTTTGTTATTTAGGAGTGGTTAGTTTTACATATATATTTGTTTTCGTTATTTAGGAGTGGTTACTGGTTAGTTTTACATATATATTTGTTTTCGTTATTTAGGAGTGGTTAGTTTTACATATATTTTTTGGTTATTTAGGAGTGGTTAGTTTTACATATATATTTGTTTTCGTTATTTAGGAGTGGTTACTGGTTAGTTTTACATATATATTTGTTTTCGTTATTTAGGAGTGGTTACTGGTTAGTTTTACATATATATTTGTTTTCGTTATTTAGGAGTGGTTACTGGTTAGTTTTACATATATATTTGTTTTCGTTATTTAGGAGTGACTACTGGTTAGTTTTACATATATATTTGTTTTCGTTATTTAGGAGTGGTTAGTTTTACATATATTTGGTTTCGTTATTTAGGAGTAGTTATTTTTACATATATTTGCTTTCGTTATTTAGGAGTGGTTAGTTTTACATATATTTGTTTTCGTTATTTAGGAGTGGTTAGTTTTACATATATTTGTTTTCGTTATTTAGGAGTGGTTAGTTTTACATATATTTGTTTTCGTTATTTAGGAGTGGTTAGTTTTACATATATTTTTTTTCGTTATTTAGGTGTGGTTAGTTTTACATATATTTGTTTTCGTTATTTAGGAGTGGTTAGTTTTAACATATATTTGTTTTCGTTATTTAGGAGTGGTTAGTTTTACATATATTTGTTTTCGTTATTTAGGAGTGGTTAGTTTTACATATATTTGTTTTCGTTATTTAGGAGTGGTTAGTTTTACATATATTTGTTTTCGTTATTTAGCAGTGGTTTGTTTTACATATATTTTTTTCGTTATTTAGGTGTGGTTAGTTTTACATATATTTGTTTTCGTTATTTAGGAGTGGTTTGTTTTACATTTATTTGTTTTTGTTATTTAGGAGTGGTTAGTTTTACATATATTTGTTTTCGTTATTTAGGAGTGGTTAGTTTTAACATATATTTGTTTTCGTTATTTAGGAGTGGTTAGTTTTACATTTATTTGTTTTCGTTATTTAGGAGTGGTTAGTTTTACATATATTTGGTTTCGTTATTTAGGAGTGGTTAGTTTTACATATATTTGTTTTCGTTATTTAGGAGTGGTTAGTTTTAACATATATTTGTTTTCGTTATTTAGGAGTGTTTAGTTTTACATATATTTGTTTTCGTTATTTAGGAGTGGTTAGTTATACATATATTTGTTTTCGTTATTTAGGAGTGTTTAGTTTTACATATATTTGTTTTCGTTATTTAGGAGTGGTTAGTTTTACATTTATTTGTTTTCGTTATTTAGGAGTGGTTAGTTTTACATATATTTGGTTTCGTTATTTAGGAGTGGTTAGTTTTACATATATTTGTTTTCGTTATTTAGGAGTGGTTAGTTTTAACATATATTTGTTTTCGTTATTTATGAGTGGTTAGTTTTAACATATATTTGTTTTCGATATTTAGGAGTGGTTAGTTTTACATATATTTGGTTTCGTTATTTAGGAGTGGTTAGTTTTACATATATTTGTTTTCGTTATTTAGGAGTGGTTAGTTTTAACATATATTTGTTTTCGATATTTAGGAGTGGTTAGTTTTACATATATTTGGTTTCGTTATTTAGGAGTGGTTAGTTTTACATATATTTGTTTTCGTTGTTTAGGAGTGGTTAGTTTTACATATATATTTGTTTTCGTTATTTAGGAGTGGTTAGTTTTACATATATTTGTTTTCGTTATTTAGGAGTGGTTAGTTTTAACATATATTTGTTTTCGTTATTTAGGAGTGGTTAGTTTTACATATATATTTGTTTTCGTTATTTAGGAGTGGTTAGTTTTACACATATTTTTTTCGTTATTTAGAAGTGGTTAGTTTTACATTTTCGTTATTTATGAGTGGTTAGTTTTAACATATATTTGTTTTCGTTATTTAGGAGTGGTTAGTTTTACATATATTTGTTTTCGTTATTTAAGAGTGGTTAGTTTTACATATATATTTGTTTTCGTTATTTAGGAGTGGTTAGTTTTACACATATTTTTTTCGTTATTTAGAAGTGGTTAATTTTACATATATTTGTTTTCGTTATTTAGGAGTGGTTAGTTTTAACATATATTTGTTTTTGTTATTTAGGAGTGGTTAGTTTTACATATATTTGTTTTCGTTATTTATGAGTGGTTAGTTTTACATATATATTTGTTTTCGTTATTTAGGAGTGGTTACTGGTTAGTTTTACATATATTTTTTTTCGTTATTTAGGAGTGGTTACTGGTTAGTTTTACATATATATTTGTTTTCGTTATTTAGGAGTTGTTAGTTTTACATATATATTTGTTTTCGTTATTTAGAAGTGGCTACTGGTTAGTTTTACATATATATTTGTTTTCGTTATTTAGGAGTGGTTAGTTTTACATATATTTGTTTTCGTTATTTAGGAGTGGTTAGTTTTACACATATTTTTTCGTTATTTGGAAGTGGTTAGTTTTACATATATTTATTTTCGTTATTTAGGAGTGGTTAGTTTTACACATTTTTTTTTGTTATTTAGGAGTGGTTAGTTTTACATATATATTTGTTTTCGTTATTTAGGAGTGGTTAGTTTTACATATATTTTTTTCGTTATTTAGGAGTGGTTAGTTTTACATATATATTTGTTTTCGTTATTTAGGAGTGGTTAGTTTTACATATATTTTTTTCGTTATTTAGGAGTGGTTAGTTTTACATATATATTTGTTTTCGTTATTTAGGAGTGGTTACTGGTTAGTTTTACATATATATTTGTTTTCGTTATTTAGGAGTGGTTACTGGTTAGTTTTACATATATATTTGTTTTCGTTATTTAGGAGTGGTTAGTTTTACACATATTTTTTCGTTATTTGGAAGTGGTTAGTTTTACATATATTTGTTTTCGTTATTTAGGAGTGGTTAGTTTTACACATTTTTTTTTGTTATTTAGGAGTGGTTAATTTTACATATATATTTGTTTTCGTTATTTAGGAGTGGTTACTGGTTAGTTTTACATATATATTTGTTTTCGTTATTTACGAGTGGTTAGTTTTACATATATTTTTTTCGTTATTTAGGAGTGGTTAGTTTTACATATATATTTGTTTTCGTTATTTAGGAGTGGTTAGTTTTACATATATTTTTTTCGTTATTTAGGAGTGGTTAGTTTTACATATATATTTGTTTTCGTTATTTAGGAGTGGTTACTGGTTAGTTTTACATATATATTTGTTTTCGTTATTTAGGAGTGGTTACTGGTTAGTTTTACATATATATTTGTTTTCGTTATTTAGGAGTGGTTAGTTTTACACATATTTTTTCGTTATTTGGAAGTGGTTAGTTTTACATATATTTGTTTTCGTTATTTAGGAGTGGTTAGTTTTACACATTTTTTTTTGTTATTTAGGAGTGGTTAGTTTTACATATATATTTGTTTTCGTTATTTAGGAGTGGTTACTGGTTAGTTTTACATATATATTTGTTTTCGTTATTTAGGAGTGGTTACTGGTTAGTTTTACATGTATATTTGTTTTCGTTATTTAGGAGTGGTTACTGGTTAGTTTTACATATATATTTGTTTTCGTTATTTAGGAGTGGTTAGTTTTACATATATTTGGTTTCGTTATTTAGGAGTGGTTAGTTTTACATATATTTTTTTCGTTATTTAGGAGTGGTTAGTTTTACACATTTTTTTTTGTTATTTAGGAGTGGTTAGTTTTACATATATATTTGTTTTCGTTATTTAGGAGTGGTTACTGGTTAGTTTTACATATATATTTGTTTTCGTTATTTAGGAGTGGTTACTGGTTAGTTTTACATGTATATTTGTTTTCGTTATTTAGGAGTGGTTACTGGTTAGTTTTACATATATATTTGTTTTCGTTATTTAGGAGTGGTTAGTTTTACATATATTTGGTTTCGTTATTTAGGAGTGGTTAGTTTTACATATATTTTTTTCGTTATTTAGGAGTGGTTCGTTTTACATATATATTTGTTTTCGTTATTTAGGAGTGGTTACTGGTTAGTTTTACATATATATTTGTTTTCGTTATTTAGGAGTGGTTACTGGTTAGTTTTACATGTATATTTGTTTTCGTTATTTAGGAGTGGTGGTTACTGGTTAGTTTTACATATATATTTGTTTTCGTTATTTAGGAGTGGTTAGTTTTACATATATTTGGTTTCGTTATTTAGGAGTGGTTATTTTTACATATATTTGTTTTCGTTATTTAGCAGTGGTTAGTTTTACATATATTTGTTTTCGTTATTTAGGAGTGGTTAGTTTTACATATATTTGTTTTCGTTATTTAGGAGTGGTTAGTTTTACATATATTTGTTTTCGTTATTTAGGAGTGGTTAGTTTTAACATATATTTGTTTTCGTTATTTAGGAGTGGTCAGTTTTACATATATTTGTTTTCGTTATTTAGGAGTGGTTAGTTTTACATATATTTGTTTTCGTTATTTAGGAGTGGTTAGTTTTACATATATTTGTTTTCGTTATTTAGGAGTGGTTAGTTTTACATATATTTGTTTTCGTTATTTAGGAGTGGTTAGTTTTACATATATTTGTTTTCGTTATTTAGGAGTGGTTTGTTTTACATATATTTTTTTTCGTTATTTAGGTGTGGTTAGTTTTACATATATTTGTTTTCGTTATTTAGGAGTGTTTGTTTTACATTTATTTGTTTTCGTTATTTAGGAGTGGTTAGTTTTACATATATTTGTTTTCGTTATTTAGGAGTGGTTAGTTTTAACATATATTTGTTTTCGTTATTTAGGAGTGGTTAGTTTTACATTTATTTGTTTTCGTTATTTAGGAGTGGTTCGTTTTACATATATTTGGTTTCGTTATTTAGGAGTGGTTAGTTTTACATATATTTGTTTTCGTTATTTAGGAGTGGTTAGTTTTAACATATATTTGTTTTCGTTATTTAGGAGTGTTTAGTTTTACATATATTTGTTTTCGTTATTTAGGAGTGGTTAGTTTTACATATATTTGTTTTCGTTATTTAGGAGTGTTTAGTTTTACATATATTTGTTTTCGTTATTTAGGAGTGGTTAGTTTTACATTTATTTGTTTTCGTTATTTAGGAGTGGTTAGTTTTAACATATATTTGTTTTCGTTATTTAGGAGTGGTTAGTTTTAACATATATTTGTTTTCGATATTTAGGAGTGGTTACTGGTTAGTTTTACATATATATTTGTTTTCGTTATTTAGGAGTGGTTAGTTTTACATATATTTGGTTTCGTTATTTAGGAGTTGTTAGTTTTACATATATTTGTTTTCGTTATTTAGGAGTGGTTAGTTTTAACATATATTTGTTTTCGTTATTTAGGAGTGGTTAGTTTTAACATATATTTGTTTTCGATATTTAGGAGTGGTTAGTTTTACATATATTTGGTTTCGTTATTTAGGAGTGGTTAGTTTTAACATATATTGTTTTCGTTATTTAGGAGTGGTTAATTTTTCATATATATTTGTTTTCGTTATTTAGGAGTGGTTAGTTTTACATATATATTTGTTTTCGTTATTTAGGAGTGGTTAGTTTTACATATATTTGTTTTCGTTATTTAGGAGTGGTTAGTTTTACATATATTTGTTGTCGTTATTTAGGAGTGGTTAGGTTTAACATATATTTGTTTTCGTTATTTAGGAGTGGTTAGTTTTACATTTATTTGTTTTCGTTATTTAGGAGTGGTTAGTTTTACATATATTTGTTTTCGATATTTAGGAGTGGTTAGTTTTACATATATTTGTTTTCGTTATTTAGGAGTGGTTAGTTTTACATATATTTGTTTTCGTTATTTAGGAGTGGTTAGTTTTACATATATTTGTTTTCGTTATTTAGGAGTGGTTAGTTTTACATATATTTGTTTTCGTTATTTAGGAGTGGTTAGTTTTACATATATTTGTTTTCGTTATTTAGGAGTGGTTAGTTTTAACATATATTTGTTTTCGTTATTTAGGAGTGGTTAGTTTTACATTTATTTGTTTTCGTTATTTAGGAGTGGTTAGTTTTACATATATTTGTTTTCGTTATTTAGGAGTGGTTAGTTTTACATATATTTGTTTTCGTTATTTAGGAGTGGTTAGTTTTACATATATTTGTTTTCGTTATTTAGGAGTGGTTAGTTTTATATATATTTGTATTCGTTATTTAGGAGTGGTTAGTTTTACATATATTTGGTTTCGTTATTTAGGAGTGGTTAGTTTTACATATATTTGTTTTCGTTATTTAGGAGTGGTTAGTTTTAACATATATTTGTTTTCGTTATTTAGGAGTGGTTAGTTTTAACATATATTTGTTTTCGTTATTTAGGAGTGGTTAGTTTTACATTTATTTGTTTTCGTTATTTAGGAGTGGTTAGTTTTACATATATTTGGTTTCGTTATTTAGGAGTGGTTACTGGTTAGTTTTACATATATTTGTTTTCGTTATTTAGGAGTGGTTAGTTTTACATATATTTGTTTTCGTTATTTAGGAGTGGTTAGTTTTACATATATTTGGTTTCGTTATTTAGGAGTGGTTAGTTTTACATATATTTGTTTTCGTTATTTAGGAGTGGTTAGTTTTAACATATATTTGTTTTCGTTATTTAGGAGTGGTTAGTTTTAACATATATTTGTTTTCGTTATTTAGGAGTGGTTAGTTTTACATTTATTTGTTTTCGTTATTTAGGAGTGGTTAGTTTTAACATATATTTGTTTTCGTTATTTAGGAGTGGTTAGTTTTACATTTATTTGTTTTCGTTATTTAGGAGTGGTTAGTTTTACATTTATTTGTTTTCGTTATTTAGGAGTGGTTAGTTTTACATTTATTTGTTTTCGTTATTTATGAGTGGTTAGTTTTACATATATTTGGTTTCGTTATTTAGGAGTGGTTAGTTTTACATTTATTTGTTTTCGTTATTTAGGAGTGGTTAGTTTTACATTTATTTGTTTTCGTTATTTAGGAGTGGTTAGTTTTAACATATATTTGTTTTCGTTATGAAGAAGTGGTTAGTTTTACATTTATTTGTTTTCGTTATTTAGGAGTGGTTAGTTTTACATTTATTTGTTTTCGTTATTTAGGAGTGGTTAGTTTTAACATATATTTGTTTTCGTTATTTAGAAGTGGTTAGTTTTACATTTATTTGTTTTCGTTATTTAGGAGTGGTTAGTTTTACATTTATTTGTTTTCGTTATTTAGGAGTGGTTTCTGGTTAGTTTTACATATATATTTGTTTTCGTTATTTAGGAGTGGTTAGTTTTACATATATATTTGTTTTCGTTATTTAGGAGTGGTTAGTTTTACATATATTTGGTTTCTTTATTTAGGAGTGGTTAGTTTTACATATATTTGTTTTCGTTATTTAGGAGTGGTTAGTTTTACATATATTTGGTTTTGTTATTTAGGAGTGGTTAGTTTTACATTTATTTGTTTTCGTTATTTAGGAGTGGTTTCTGGTTAGTTTTACATATATATTTGTTTTCGTTATTTAGGAGTGGTTAGTTTTACATATATATTTGTTTTCGTTATTTAGGAGTGGTTAGTTTTACATATATTTGTTTTCGTTATTTAGGAGTGGTTAGTTTTACATTTGACGTCTACAAGAAACGATGTACAGTACGATGTCGCAATGACCTTCACCCTTCAGTTATTACCAGGGCGTTAGCTGAGTCGTCTCGATTGGGACCAGCTGAACAGATCACTTCCTCAGGTTGGTGTTACCGTTACCAATATTAACTATATTATATTAACTATTAATATTAACTTTTTGTGTATAATGTAACTTATATGTTTATTTTATCAATAAATACAGTATCACTAAAATCTAAATATACCTTTAGTTGTGTGATATTCCATTTCCATTCATAACAACAAAGGCGTAGCTGACCTTCCACCTTGTTACCATGGCAAAGGATAGATGTTAAAAAATTGTTATAATGTTCATTTTTTAAAAGCTCTCCATCTCCAATAAAGTAAATATTATAAGGAGGGTATTCGCCCCACTCCCGCCCCCCTACCCCACGAGAAAATTATATTATAATACAGGCCTCACATTTACACCTTTTTTACCTTTTTTATCTTTTTCTCAGACATTTACCTGTTTTTCTGAAGATGGGAGAAGTGGAAATAACAGCCTAAATTAATTAATGCAATCAATAATGCAAAACATTATGTGCTAATTATAGGTTATTCAAATATGTCAGCCTAAATATACCCAAACCATCGCTAGTAGTAAGCGAATGAATCGAAACATTTCCGAACAGCTAAACCATGTACTGATGATACCCTACATGCTAGGCCAACATATATACAGAAAGAAAGTGTCGAATGCGACAGCGTAACTCATTATTATGTTTAATTAAATTAACTTTATTAATTAATTAGCTTTAATTTTTAATAAACCCAGATTTAACGCAATATGAATAGATCAATATCAATATAAACTACCGTATTTACTTGAATATAAAAGCCTGGGCGTTTATGTTTATAAATTGCCAATCGGGGGGACGTTTATTTGAGGAGGGCGTTTAAGTTGCTAAATGGATGGGCGTTTATTTGAAGGGGGGCGCTTATTAGAGACTAAGGTGCTTATTAGATTAAAGACGGTAATTTGATTTTAGTGGGCTAATTAAATTTTATGAAAATGATATACCTTTTTTACCTTTTTTTATTGCTAAAAATCCCCATGCGAGGGCTGATATATAGCCACATGTAATCTGTTATCTGACAGAGGAATAACAACTGTTTTTTCATAAAACAAAGGAGCATCGGAGTTAAAACAATGTTACATTTTAGATTAAATCCAATTAAAAAGGTGATAACCGCCAACCTAAATCAGAATCTGAGAAATTTTGCGGAATTTCGGACAATATTAATATTGCTATAGGCCTGAAGGGCCGTGCGTCACCCTTGAATTATCAATAATGTCCAATACTAAATATTACTTAGTATTAATAAAAGGGTATATAATAGTAAACCTGTTTGTGAACAGATGGTGTCCGAAAGTCTCTAAACTCAAACTCTGCTCTTATTGATTCCTACAAATTTTTAGTTCGACAGCTTTAAATCCGACAAAGTTATTATCATGTTAAAATGTTAACGTCAACCACGACGACACCAACTATTTATTTTGTTGTCAATTACAGCAATACAGAATACTAAATTTCTATTAATTCACGAGTTTGTACAGTGAATTTGGTGAGGCTATGAAGGATTTTATATTATGGGTATATTTGATTTATTATTTTGGTTAGGGTTAAAGGCCGGGCCATTAGGGAGTTACTGAATTTCTTAGAATTTATGACTTAGGGTTAGGGTTACCTGACAGTTTAATTAGGGTTTAGGCTGCCACTGCAGTATGCAAAAGCCAATTGGAGTGTTGTTTCAGCCTTCTCATAGGGTTAATATTAAATTAATATTGAAAATTAGTCCCTAGAAGTAAAAACTTTACTGTAAACTGTGTTCCTAAATTGAGTTTATTGTTTTGGTTGGAAAAAACCCTGCCATTATAACCTGCTACTTTCCTTTAAAAGGTACCTTAAATGGTTTAATATTGAAATAAAATATTCGCGAAATTAAGTTAATATGTTAAAATAGGCTGCAGCGACACCCCATTTGGTTAGTCCTACTGTATACTGCCCAACAAAATGTAGGTATACCCACAAACTGACAATGACAAACCCACCCCCGTACGCATATTACCAATTGTATTGTATTTTTCACTCCAGTTCGACAAATTAAATTAAAATAAACGGAACAGAATATTTTAAATAACGAATTGCACAATAAAATGTTGGAGAAGAAACCACCAAGGCAAATTGCTCTTGGGGTGTCGTTTCAGCCTATTTGAACATATAAACTTAATTTCCCGAAGATTTAATTTCGATAGTCACGATTTTAGGTACCTTGATGTAGCAGGAAAGTAGCAGGTTATAATGGCGGGCTTTTCTAACCAAAACAATAAACTAAATTTAGGAACACAGTTTACAGTAAAAATTTTACATTTAGGCACTACTTTTTCAATATTCATTTAACATTAACCCTATGAGAAGGCTGAAACAACACCCCAATAGCTGAATTGGAAATCGTGACAACCCCCCCCATCCTGACATAATTACGTGACTCCCTAGTCCCTACTGACTGACGTAGACCTACCTGTAGGCCTAACTGCCTAACAAACTGTAATTCAGTAATTGCACTGATTGACTGATTATGGATGAGGCCCTCCCTACGTCGGATAGGCGTACTAGATACTAATACCGGTACAGCGGTACTAAAGCAAAATACGGGGTAAATCTTTTCGACCTACGCGTAGCTACGCGTAGTTCGCAACATTGGGTTATATATCACCAGTTTCAGAGTTTTAACAATAACTACGCGTAGGTGCTACGCGTAGCTACGCGTAGGTCCTACGCGACCTACGCATAGGTGCTACCCATAACTATGCCTATACGTCAGTACGTCGTTTAACATTAGTAGGCTTACGTATTCCAAGCGAGTCAGTACTAAAATAAGACACAATACGGTATGTTCAATAAACAACCCACAACCATCAAATGCTTTCAACAGTAATGTATCCTATACCTGTATACTCTATATAGAGGAATACGCGAAAACTACATATTCTTCACTTCATGCGTTGCGGGCGGTAAAATGTGTTAATAATTAATGTTTAGAGTTCAAAAATAGTTTACAAAGGAAATAGGCCGATGGTTCTTATCGACTCTCTATGCTTTTTATTGCCTTTGTTCACGATAGGGCAAGGATATACTGTATTTAATATGTTAACCCCTTGACAAGGGAAGGGGGAGACTAAATTGTCTACCATGATTGTTTGCACTTGTCATTTGACCAAACAATTTGATTATATGCAGTATTTATCAGCTTTCGCTTAACCTCTTCACCGGTAGACTGGTCGCTTTATTTACTACTGTTCAATATTTAAATAATCCAATGGAAACAAAGATACTTGAATCATGAGACGTGAATTTCATGTTTACTTTTTATTCATCCTCTGTGTTTGTATGTGAAAGAGCCGAATATTATTTATTACCAGTGCTGTATGTAGAGATATGAGTTTCCGATTCTGTTATTACATTTGTCTGATAATCAGATACCTGACATATACCGATACTTGCCTAACAACTCAACCCTACAGGACCTGAAATGAAAAATCATTGTTATCAGGACTGCTACGCGTAGCACCTACGCGTAGCTACGCGTAGCACCTAAGCGTAGTTTCAAAATACCTACGCGTAGTTCCAAAATAACTACGCGTAGTTTTAAAACACCTACGCGTAGTTGTTAAAAAGGCAGTAAGTCTGGCCCTACCGGTAAATGACAGGAATGGAAGTTACAAACTACGCGTAGCTACGCGTAGGCCTACGCGTAGGTCGAAAAGATTTACCCCAAAATACGTACTGCAGTACCGGTCTGCCGGTACCGCTGAAGTCTGGAAGTTCTGAAGTTGCCTACACCTTCAGACCTTTGCCTAACGCAGTAGCCAGTAGGCCTAACTGCCTAACGATCAACTCTTAGCTATAGGCAGATACTGAGATAGGTCTAATAACTACTGGCTGACTGGTACCGGTACGTGGTAGCTTGGTACGGACTGGCGGATGATTGCTTGATAATAATACTGATAGTACCAGTACCGTAATACTGTAATACCAGAATACGGTGGTCTGTAACACCCAACGCATGCTGCGCTGCTAGGCCTCAGACAGACAGTACCATTACCGGTACCGCCCGTGCCGGTATCACAAATAAACTGACAATGATTCTCTGTTTCGCCCCGTCAACCCGGGCTACTTTCCATCTTTACTCCCGCTCGATCTCGCGTACCGCCCATCGCCCCGACGCCCCAGACATCCACCGCCATCTGAAACCCACGCTGTTGCCGCGAAATAACCTCGAACGTGAGGCAGCCGCCCTCAAGTACGGCCTGCACCCCCTGGAGTACGAAACCTACCCGGAGGAAACCAGTACGGGCGACTATCCTAAGATTATATCTCGCCACTTCGACGCTAAACTTACCCCCGAAGAAGCCCGCGGGTACGGGGGTTACGACTTCCCGGAACAGCGCAGAAACTTCGGAGAACCTCTAGAAATCCACGACCATCTGTACCAGTGCACAATTATATGGAGAAACAATGACGTCACTCATCACGTCATGAACATTAATAAGTACAACTGGCAGGCCTTTTTCTTGTTTTTATTTTTCATCGTTGGCGCGTATATTGGTAGGAAGTATCCCATTGGTTGGTTGACTAACCCAGGTACCGCGGCCCATCAGTACCTCTACAATGGGGACCCAACCTACACCGGCGATGGTATAACCGTGGACTTAGGTGGAGGAAAGTCCAAGTATTTAGTTTATCCTTTTCTGTACACAAAGGAAAATTACCAGAATCCTAACTGCCACGTAGTGTTCCCGGCACAAGACTAAACGTGTAGCGTTGCACCGGTTTTTCTATATCGTGATTTTAATATGCCGGGTATTAGATAACTGTAGCAGTAGGTCACTCCACTATGTATATAGTATTGCGTGTGATATGTATTAATGTTAATTAATATTGAAATTGGTACCCTCGGTGGCTGATTGAGGCCAATTTTTATCTTCAAAATTACTACAAAAAATAAGATAAATTGTAATTACACCAGTAATCCCCAAAGTAGCCAATGCGTTTTAAAATATAAAGTGTAATTCGTAAATAATTACTATTTTTAATTTTTACATACAAATAAAATATATATTATAAATAGTGGAGTGGCTTACCGGTAGCGAAAAAAAAGATGACATAAAGTGAAAAACGTTTTTTTTTATAACTATCTATGGGTCCCGACCCCTATATAGATGACAACAATCCCTGCCTCCAAAAATATCTGTAGTGGAACATAATTTTTTTTTTTATGTTAAATTCTAATGAAATTTCCATAATACAAGTTAAATCCCCTAGTTTAGTGGATAATCTGTGTTAATAAACTTACTATATTGTAACAGCGTAATGATAAATATTATTAAATGATTAGACAAATTTACGATGCTCTGGAACTAAATTGATAACTATCTAGAAGTTCAAGTTCAGTCAATCAAAAGTCACTGAACTAAAGTTTGTTTTCACAATTTTTTTTTAATCTCATTATTGTTATATACCCAACTCACATACAAATACTTGTCACATTTGTCGCAATTTCACCCTTTTATGTCGCTAAGTCGCTCCTCTAAAATGTCTACGTGTTGAAGTGTTAACGAGGGTTAAAGTGTGTTGACGTGTAAAGTGTTAACACAGGCCATTTCTGCAGATACGTGAGCGCCGTGGAATATTTAGTTGACTTTGAATCTCCTGGTGCGTAAAACCAGACCAAAAAAGCTCAGTGATGAGCGCTAATATCTAAACGAGGCTCATAGTCTAACAGGATATTGTATTAGGCTTCGTTAACACATTTACCAGTATGATAGGTTCCAAAGCAACAAGCAGACATTTACAATTTCTCCTTTCAATTTATTGTAAAAAAATCAAATAGTGATTCATTTATTAATTTGTATTTATCTTTTAAAATTTATTGGCTTTTAGGCCTATATCTTTTACATTATATTCTTCTTATAGCTTTTATAGCTTTATGTAGAGATTATTGGTTGAATTACAACACAAGTTATCTTTTGTATATAATAAAAGCAAGAATTGGCCTCAATCAGCACTATAGTTAAGTTACGATCTACCAGTAACTTATTTTAGATTTGACATTAAACATATTTTATAGTAAATCCAAAAATTGTGTAAATATTATTGTTTATTATTTATAAAGGTATAGTAGCTGCAGTTGGGTGTGTTGTGTGTATGCTGCTACAAAAAGTGGTTTCATATTCTTATAATTTTAATTTGGCGCAAGTCATTCGATTCTACAGTAGGTTAAGTGGCAGAAGACGCAATGGGAAGAGTCGTTCAGTCGTTATACCGCCTTCCTATGATCGGGTTGTGGTGGAACATTATTGTATAGTGCTGGTTCGAGCCCTATCTAGGTCCTACCACATTTTTCCACTAATAAACACTGTATTGTAGTAATTCATTATTATTAAATGATGATCTATTTTAAATTATTAAGTCAGGAGTTGTTAATGGAATACTAAATACAGACTGAAGGACAAAAGTATATCTTACCCTTCCAGAGGTAGTCCAATACTTTGCTTATGATTTGTGTTTAATATCAGAAACATTGGTTCGTGCCCAAACAAAGACTACTCAGTAGTCTAGAACATGCTGCATCCAATGTTGGTCTATTTCTAATATCTAAATGCTACAAAGATCAACATGAACCAGTGTAAACGTGAATTCCCGCTAGAAAGTCAACATCAACCGCTATTGTGTTCAGTCATTGGAAGGCTTGGTTGGTCATTTATAAGTTTACTGCTACGTAGAATACGAAAGGACAAGGCGTGTTAAGCATCGAATAAGCTACCGATGGTATGGAATCATATAGAATCGCATGCATTTTCACTTCTCAAGGTTATGGCTGGGTGTGTTGGACTGTGTAAATTTAATTGCATAAAATTTAACACCGCTTAACAAACGAGTTATTGCACAATCTCGGTAAGTAACCGCGAATTTCCAAAACCCAGTACCAGACCACCCTACCCTCCCTCCTGATAAAAAGAACATGAATGGGGGATTTACTTACATGGCTGGTCGCAAACTATGGAGGTTCCCAACTATAAAGATCGATTTCACACTTGCCAAATCATTCCATACTCGTCCCACTCGCATCTCGTACCGTACAGCCTGTAGTCTAACCTACCAACTCACGTTATTTTATTTACCAATCTAATCTAACCCAATCCTCTATATCGTACTAACGATGAAATGATCTACCTAGAAACCTTCAGAGAGCAACAAAACTTTACACCAGTTCAAAAATCGTAAAGTTCCCCAGAGACACTCCTGACTCATTCCAAAGTAAAGTACGGGATATTCGTACACAATTTTGAAATTTTATTGCCTGTGTACAATGTTATCCACAGCACATATGTGCACAAAATTGTACTTGGATTAAACTTTCGAATGTTAGCTTTGATTTCGCTAAGATTATAGAGGGACTCAGTCACATTTGGGAAGATACTAGCTTGTCTAATCAAGGTAAAGTACGGATTCATACGAAATAGTTTTATATAATTTATAATTTGAATTCTGAAGTTTAGCGAATTGTGCGCAGGTACGGTGTTGTTGAGTTGATGTTTATGATAAAGCTGTATTATTAAGCTTAAATAAATATATAAATATCAGGCGAATTGCTACATTGCCATTTTTTATAACGAGGTTTGTGTGGTAAAGTGTGGGACATTGCTAGGTAAAGTACGGGACCTGTGCAAATTTCATGGTCGAAATGGTCTCTTTACACTTAATCTAACAGTAATTTCCAGATAATTAGTGATAATAAAGTGCAACTAAGTATTTCCAACCAAGATGTGGATGTAAAATGTGGGGCGAGACACAAATTGAAGTCTTTACATATGGGTATGGGTACCATTGACGAGTCGTCTGTCATTGTCTAATATTTTGATCGCTAATAACTCTTTCATTTATTGATGAAATGAAACCAAACTTTTACGTATGCTGTCTGTCAAAAGTTTAGAAAGAATCTGAGGGTTGGTCAAATATCAGATTGTCTGTCTGTTGGTACCGGTAGTTTCAGACTTTTGATAAAAACCGAAATAAGTCCGTCAACCATTGTTGAAATTGAACCAAACTTCGACGAATACTGGTACGCATTGACACTACTGTGACTACTGCAGTACACTGGATAAACTATTAAACTTCCAGTTTCTGAAATTGTATCAATTACTGTACTTACTGGCCTTATCTGCTAAAAAAAACTAAATCTTGTGATATTTATTGCAAAGCGTGATATTTACAGAAGTGATATTATACATGCATAAACCCAAAGATTATAGATGCATGAGGAATGATTATCAGTTCAAATATATTTTCCTATGCTTACGGCCTACTATGACCTTAAAGTATTATAACACTTCTGACTTCACATATTACATTAATACAGCGCACTAATATAATCGCCATTTTCATGGTAATGTATGGGACAATTTTCATTTGGCCGCCATGATATTTCTGAGGGAGTGAAGATGAAACTAATTCTTTCATACGATGACGCCACACAAACGTGCTTTTTGCATTCCACTGGGTGATTAGGCTGAGTTACTTCTTTGTGAAAAAAACTATTTTAGGTTAAGTTCGGGACATCACATTACAAACTTTATCGATTTAATTTCAGTGTCGGAATAAAGCACTGGTCAAATTAAGTGAAACCAAGAAAAACGGAAATGGGTTTGTTTTTGATTTGGTACAACCTCACAAATGTTATTTTATGTGTCATTGGAAGTGCCTACAGCATACAAAACTTTGCACATTTTTATTCATATTTTGTGCAGACTAGGTGCGGTGCATAATCTGTATTTCGACTATTTTGGAGAAACCACCTGTGTTATGTATGTTTTAGCATTGAATTCATGATAAATGTTGACCTAGAATAAGTATAAATATGTATAATATGTATAAATAAGTAAAAATGAATTAATATCCCGTCTCAATGTTAAATTCTCAATTTAGGGAAAGGAGCAGGTTACAGTGGTACGCTATTTTAACCAAAACAATAAACTAAGCACAATAGAACAGGTTACAGTTTTATTTTTGAGAAGAATCAGCTGTTATTTGCGTCGAATTTCCCCTGGAGAGGGATGAATATTTATTGCGTCCAGTTTCTCTCACCCCCCCCCCCCCCCCCCCCCCACCCCCCCTCCTATCTGAAAATCGAAGATAAATCTTATTTTTCAAAATTAGTGGGGAGGAGGGTGACATTTTCATGGAATGGGCCACCTCCCGAAGTAATACTGGGAATTTCGGAAATATTCTATTTTTTCGTCATTACTGCTCGAAATATGTCATTGCAATTGGAAATGGTGCAAAGGTGGTATGTTACTGCATTCCAACACTATTCCGGGGGTGGTGCATATTATATAACTCAGTAATAGGCCCGGCCCGACTAGACAAAGTAGTTTATTTGTAGCTCGAATCAGATCCCTTTACCGTAAGAACGCGCCCGATTCTCATTACATAACCATATTATTAATTTATCATATTCAAACACCTGTTACCAATCACTGTTAGAATAATTATTTGATTCTCAGATTGATAGACCAAACGCTTTCGATTATATTTTAATCCACTACTGTATAATACCTCTTCCTACTATCAGTAATCGCTTATTTATTATTATTATTAATCATAAATAATCAGAACCACAGCTTGTCATTAACATACTTGTTACTAAGTATCCTATTTAGACATATAATTAACTTTTGCTGCAAGGCAGCATTCTATTAATATAAATGCTGTGGGTTGGTTACCTATCTAATGGCTAAGTTTGCAATAATGAAATTGTTACACCTCTGTGTTGTGGTTAATTTTCGCGTTATTTAAGTTTCGCTATATTTTTATTTTATTTTAATTTACAAGTCCAATTAAGTTAATAAAAATTAATTGTTGTTTCAATCCCTTTTGTGGGGCGAGTCACGAAGTAAGCGAAGCCTTAGTGTAGGGGTACCATTATCGAGTTGTCTGTCGTCGTCGTAAATTTTTGATAGCTAATTACTCAGTTATTCCGTGATGT
The DNA here is from genome assembly GCA_032718475.1 of Nemertoderma westbladi. NCBI lineage: Eukaryota > Metazoa > Xenacoelomorpha > Nemertodermatida > Nemertodermatidae > Nemertoderma > Nemertoderma westbladi. The sequence goes on along the minus strand of JAUCBJ010000201.1, from coordinate 13,501 downwards.
AATTAAACCAATCTTTGTACCTATGTAGTACGTCAAAAGTTTAGATTTGGTAAAAATTCTGGCAGTCTGTCATGCGGTACCGGTAGTTTCAGACTTTTGATAAAAACCGAAAGAAGTCAGTCAATCATGGATGAAATGGAACCAAACTTGGTACACATGTAGTCTCTCAAAAGTTAGAAATTATACACAAGGACCGATTTCTACAGTTCCTATGTCTGCCGCTAGGGGGCTAATTGACTGAAACGTAGAAGTAGCTGTACTTATAGAACCAACCATCCGATTCATCTGAAATTTGGTAGGAGTGATCTATGAGCATTGCTGAATTAGACATAGACAGTCTACACAAATACAGACTTATTTGGTCCCTCTCTTTGCCGCTAGGGGGCGAATTGACAGAAACGTAAAAGTAGCTGTAATAGAACGAGAGCTAACGAAATAGTTGGCCAAACAATAACTCGTGAATGATGAGTGCGTGAGTAAGGGTCTATGCCTCGATACCAAAAAATATAAATATTAAACAATTAATAACTAATATCTAATAATAATACTACAATAACTAATACTAATTCTAAACAATAACTCGGATTACAGCTTTCTCGGGTTAGCCTAGTCTCGTGCTGCGCGAAGGCCCCCACGAACGTGTTTTCATTGTAATGTTATTTTTAGGGGGTAGATGACCGTGTTCTAGTAAAGACCCACGTTTTCCTTAGGAAACGGCGGCCTCTAGTCCTGAGCCCTGAGTGTCACCGATGGTTGTAAAAATGTCAAAAGTATTCAAAGTGAAAGTAAGACAAACTTATGAAGAAGACATTAAAATGATTTCGAATGTGAAATTTTTATTTAATTGTATTTGTAAATGAAAGTGAAATTATAAGTATAGCAAAATAAAATTACGTAAATATTAAATAATGTGTTGTTCCACTGTTCTAAGCTGGTTATTATAAAATCTAGCACAAAAATAATGCGCTGTTATAAGATGCAACATGTTATTGTGATTATCGGGATGTTATTTGTTATTGCTATGCTCCTCTATAGCAATAATCCATTCGTCCATTCTGATACCAAAGGATCACCTCATATATTTCCAAATCCAAAATCTTTAAACAACATAAATTACGCGACACACAAAAATAATATAGATTCAATAACGAAGTGCACTGAACCCGTAATGAACATATTTTGGTTTAAAATGCACAAGACAGGCTCGACAACCGCACTCTCAATATTCATAAACCACGCGATGAAACACAAACTGCAACCAGCAGTGCCATCCATGCGACGGTTGGAGACTTTGGGGTACCCAGATTGGAACTACAATTGGGTTACAGAGATGAATGTAAACACAAAACATCCCAATGTCTCATTCCTACATTCTCGGTACAGTCACACCTTTCGAGATTTTATGCCGGCTGATACAATGTATATTTCTAGCATAAGAGACCCAGCATCTTTGATTCCTTCTTATATTAACTATTACAACAAATCTTCCGGAGGACACAACCTATTTTCGACATCGATTCGACAGACTAATGAATCTTTTCTATATCACTCTATGAAACACCCAGAGACAGTTACATTCCTTGGAAGAGCGTTTGTTAACCCAATGTTATACGAGTTCGGATACATCTTAAAGAATGATAACGATGTTAATGAGATTCAGAAAGTTATTAACGAGATTTCTAAGGATTTTGACTTTATTATAGTTCTAGAACATTTCGACGAGTCATTAATTCTTATGAAAGAACTTCTGTGTTGGAATACTCAGGATGTAGTTTATGAAGTCAAACATATTACTAACACCCCTAAAGACGATGAAATTGATGATATAATGAAAGATAGAATACGAGAGTTAAATCTTGGTGATTGGATGTTATATAAACACTTCAATAAGACATTATGGGAAACAATACGAATTTGCGGGGAAAATCGAATCAAGGATGGTGTTGATGAATTACGAGCGCTTAATGAGGACATGCATAAGAAATGTATGTCTTTGACAACGGATTTAACTGTTTCTGTAAATGATACAATGCTATGCGGTATGTTAGGTACATATATACATACCGGTGCCGTTATGAGGGATATTGTTATGACTATAGATGAATTCCAAGGAAATATGGATCTCGCCTGGGATATGTTTATTAAGTTTTGGACGCTGAGGGCCAAGGTGTATTAATGCCATAAGACATTTATAACATTTATTATGGAATATAGTGATTGCCTTAAATACACATAAAGTCTACATAATATTGATTAACTTTGTTGTACAGGCATAAAATTATTAGTCATGTAACGAATGCATACATGTATGTGCGCTCATGTTTATGTGGAGAATACCACCAGGTTTTCACTTTTCGGTCGTAATTTTTTTTTGAGATTATATATACTAAGAATTTGTATTTTTTCAATTTATCCTATATTGAGTGTTTTATAGCGCTTATTTCTATCGTATAACCTGTACAGATACGTTTATTGTTTTGGTTAGATTCTGCCCTTCATAAAGGCCTGTTTACACGTGGCAACTTTTAGAGCAACTTTCTCGGCAACTTGTAGAGCAACCCAGGTTGCCGATCAAGTTGCTCCGTGTAAACACGTAGAAAAGTTGCTGTAAATAAAAGTTGAGCAACTTTTACGGCAACTTGAAGAAATTTGCGTTGACGAATAATCAAATTAAATTATCAAAAACTAGCTAGTAGATAAAATGACCCACTATTTTACAGTCAAACTAGCCAAGTTGCTGGTAAAGTTGCTGGTAAAGTTGCCACGTGTAAACAGCCATTAAATTAATTTGCTCCAAAAAAAGTGGCTAGTTGCCGAGAAAGTTGCTCTAAAAATAGCCACGTGTAAACAGGCCTTAACCCGAGTTTTTAGTGTAAACCTCTTATTCTTCAGGGGGTACACTGCAAAGACTCTGAAATCAGAGAAAGTCTATTATAACTTTTCTTGGGCACAGCTTTGCAAAATCGGCAATGACGTCCAGGTGGGATCGAACTGGTAACCTCCGGTTTGGAAGTCTGACGCTCTAACCATTCAGCTAGCGGCACAGGTAAAAAGTAGGCCTGGAAATACTACCTGATACCTTGTATGTCTGCAATTTAACTCCTCATGGAATAATTTATGCCCAACATGACCAACAAAAGTTATAATAATATGAAACCACTCATTCACCCATAACACCAATAATAAATTATCAGTAACTCTGGCAACTACCTAACTTCCCTTTCGGATATTAAATACAATACAGTTAATTATTAGAGCAGTAAGGAGGGCATCCTGAGAGCTCATATGGCTCTTAGATATTACCTATAAAGATAACAATCATATCAAGGGAATGATATTTGTGGTTTTTCCAAAATTTGCGGTGAATTAGATACTGACTGATGGACTCTAAAAATAATTAAATCGTTCGTTTGAGGGCGGCTCCAAAGTAGATATGTGCATTCCTTAGTAACTAATTGCCGAATACAATCCATCGCCTTGGAGTATAACATGTTTGGGTCGCTACTATTGGGCCTCAAACAACCAACTAATTCCATAGATTGTGCGTTGTAAACGTTAATACTGCATTCTCCGTTCTGCACCACTCCTAACAGCCAATGGTTGTCAACCCATTCTAGAATTCAAGCAGCAGACTGCTTGGCAGATAGAAAGACCCTGCGACCACGAACTCCGACGTTGAGGAGCGTTTGGCGGGAGCTTTGAACCATAAGACCTAGGATGTCTACAATATTCTCCGTCTGTAAAGCAAATAATTCTTGCCCATCCCAACATTGAACACACCCTCCTTGCTCAAAACTATAGAAATTCTCAACTTTCATTTCTGAATTACCCACATTTATTTCGAAAAGTTTAGAATTGGCTTTATCCAATGCTAACACTTTTTGACGAAAGGTTCTTGTCCCTCCTAGAGAAATTATCTCCGGTTGTCGAGCGTTCGCTTGTGTTAGACAAAGATGGTCCCATCGATCCCCGTGTTTACGATTAACGCGCCATACGCAATAGGCACTGGCAACATACACGCTCACTTCACTCAAATACAAATAAAGTAATGGCTCGTCCTTATACATGCACGTGTTCCTTCTCTGTAAAGCAAATACTCGCTCACTCGATAAACGGCCGTCACTGAACTTGTACAGAGAAACAGACGATTGGCTACTGTCAAGGAAACCAACCATGTCACCCAAAACCTGAGAATCAGCTATATTTTGTACTCCAAACCTTTCGCAGTTGATGATATTCACTTCAGAAATAATAAAATCTATGTCCTCAACTAAAGGAATACTGTATGTGTCTATGGAGAGTTCACTCTCTTGTATGAGTTGTGGAGGATTGATGCAAAGTTCACCAATTATATCCATTACTTTATCTTCAAAGCTATCTGGCAAAGTTTCATTGAAATTCACATTTACTGGATTGTACAAGTTAATCCTCAACCCTTGTAATTTCTTCTCCCTTTCAATCAAAGCTTGTATAGTTCTTTCAATATCTGGAATGGCCTCTAGAATTTCGATGTCCTTCAATGCGTTATATTTGCCGACTTCAAAGTCCAATAAATCAACTTCCTTTGGATTAAAACAACTTCGAGTTAACTTTCTTTTATAACCCTGTAAACTTTCAGTTAATACAACATTTAATGATCTTTTGTATCTATTAGCGGCTTCAACTAGCCTATCCACTTGAATTCCAACTTTATTCATAATGAGGGCATTATCCTTCACTAACTGGTTACATCTACGGTCGCATAGCTCAATGGATTTGACTTTTACATTCGCTACTCGTGAATGCGCCATTTTGAGTTTGTTTAGCCAATATTGCGAGGCAATGATGGTGGTAGTTAAACAATGTCTATCGTGGTTGCCCAAGGCGCAGCAGTCATTACATAATACTAAAGAGCAATTTTCACAAAAGTACTGGAGTGGCTCCTTGTGTGCATCACAAAGTGCAATGTTTCCGATGTTACAACCCAAACGATAATCGTTCGAAGGTAAACACCTGGATGGATGAGACTGGCCTGATGGTCTGGGATCGCTCGAACTTATATCATTAGCTCGCGATGTGGTACCATTGTGACAATCAAGAACATCGCCATCTTCATAATCAGTAGGTTTGTTATTAGAGATTCTTTTCTCCGCTATATTCTCATCGACGTTTTGGCTCCAATGCAATGCATTATCATTTTTACCACTGGCCACACCCATTAACCGTTCACCTGTAGTTAAGCCATACACTCCATCCTCAGTGTTATAGGATACGTCAGTATCTAAGGGGATTGATGGGACAACTTCAATAATAGCCGGAAATACATCCAAATCTATCTCATCCATCGCTTATTGCATTTAATTTATAACAATTTGAACTTAAAGTATTGTAAAGATAACTCAAGATATAGATAGATATACAAAATTTTCAAATTAAATTTATAACTTTAATTAAATTAACTGAACCCATAGCATTGATTGTGAACTACATCGAATTATATTGCGTAAAACGTTAAATCTAATGTAGGTAGGCCTATATTTGTTAGGCTTTTGTTACAAAATATATACACGAAAAGCCGTAGAAACCAATATAGTCTTAGTAAACCACTACCGGTTAACGCGTATACAGTTGGCAGCGATGTATGAATCAAAGATAACAGAATTGGCATAATAATTATATATTTAGTATATTATACACATTAAATTAATCTTGACATTTATTTCATGGCGATTGTTTCAAATCGCAGTTAAGAATTATAAAACATCCTAAAATTGTACCAAAAAGTGTATGATTATATCGTTAAAACTATGATAATTTTTCATACGATACGAAAATATTTAAAAAATATAAAAATTTCTTATTCGTATTATACGATATGAACTCCAATTTATGTTATACTAAGAGACAAAATACGAAAGATATTGAGGATATGGTACTGTGGCTCTAACCGTGTATTAAAAACGTTTAGGATTGAAAAACTATAATTCAGAAGTTTAAGTTTGATAAAATTAGCAAAACTCGCCTTCGCTAATATATTTATTAAATTAATTCCACAAAAATACGTTTTTTTCCAATTTCAGGTCATGAAAGTCACCAATGTTATCAAAGTCCATCCTCGACTTCAACCGAAAATGAGAACACAAACGCTATTGGTTACCTTCCTGATGACTCACCAGTAAAGAATCCAGAGAGCGCAGTAGTGCGTCCCGGGTGCACCAGTCAAGGGAAGAGGAGTTGGCTGGGGTCTGCAGCTTCATTCATATCAACTGCGTTATACTGGTAACCCGGGCGTTTAGAACTGTAAAGTTTCATCAGCCTTTAAGCTAATAGACATTGTAATGCAATAATAGTGCAATTAATTAATGAAACAACTGTCACAATGCAATTTATATCATTTATTATCCACTACTGGCCACTTATGAACTTGTGTCTCATCCCATAATAGTGTTATTTACGTAGGATAGATTATTGCAATTTAAGTTATTTAAAAGTTATAATTTTGTTTTTTATATTTAGTATTTTATTATTACAAAACCTTTCTTGAGAGAGAGCTTGTGTTCGCTAAATTAACTCTTTTTATTTAAGTCCTATCATTGGGTTAAATCAAAACTACACAAAATGGCCAAAAACAATGATAAAAATGAGCTGAAACATAATTATGAGAAATATCTGAGAAAACCACATTTATCACAACAACTTGTAGATTACTACGGTACAATGCAGTAAAGAACTGCTTTCGGTCACTATTTGGTACTTTCTATCACTAAATTACGGGGGGGGGGGGGGGGGGGTGTGGTGGGATCGAACTGGTGACCTCCGGGTTGGAAGCCTGACGCTCTAATATATTTATAATATTTAACAATAATAATATATTTAATAAAATATATTTATACTTGTATATTTTTACTTTGTTGAGCACCAAGAAAAATAATAAAATAATTTTTGGACCTTTTAATTAATAATTCAAAAGGCTGCATCTAGGTCCCTGAACAGGCAGTACTCTGTTAATCTACAGGAGCTAATAAACCAACAGGTTGATGCCATCAATGATGCCGACGACAGCAGGCAATCATCCCAGGCATGGAAATCGATCAACTTGCTCACTGGGCGGAAAAGCCAACCAACCACCAAGGTTAAGGCTGAATCACCAGCCGATCGCCTCAATGGTTGGAAGGCCCACTTTGAAAAGCTCCTCAATAATGACAGGGTATTGCCTGATAACTTTATAGAAGTAAAAGTGTCTGAGTCTATACTCCCAGATATTCCCATTGGCGATATCTCATTTGCAGAAGTGAAGGCTGCTGCAAAGAGCATTAAGACCAATCGTGCCAGTGGAGTAGATGGTGTTCCCCCTGAGGTCTTTAAAATACCTGAATGTTTTAAAGCTCATCTATCCCATCATAGTAGACATGTACCGAACAACAAGAGTCCCACAAGAAATGAAAACAAATAAGTTGGTGCCAGTTCCCAAAAAGGGCAACCTAACACTCTATGGTTCTTTTCGGGGAATCTCATTGATCTCGACTGCTGCAAAGATATACAATAGAATTCTATTAAATCTCATCAGGGATCCCATTGAGAGACTGCTCCGTGGAAATCAGAATGGGTTCCGTAAAGGTCGTGGAACCATGGAGCCCATTTTGGCACTTAGAAGGATAATTGAAGAGTTATCAAAAAAGAAAGACAGGCATCTGGCTGCTATCTTTGTTGACTTCTTCAAGGCCTTTGATTCAGTCTCCCGCTCACGTATGTTCAGCATACTTTCATTATATGGGATTCCTGATGAAGTTATTGCAGCAATCAGATCAGTATACGATGGTTCGACAACATTTGTGTCTACTGTTGACGGTGACACAGAACCATTTGAAGTGTTATGGGGCGTCCTCCAGGGAGACACACTTGCACCATTCTTGTTCATAATTGTGGTTGACTATGTTCTATGCATGTCCTTAGATCATCACAATGATGATGGGGTGATGATAACTCCACCTACTGGCTCCAAAAGTCGAGAAATCTGCCAAGTACCTAACTGATCTAGACTTTGCTGATGACTTAGGAGTACTCTCAGAATCACTAGAGGAAGCCCAACGGCTCCTCAGCTCATTAGAACATGCTGCTTCTAGTGTTGGTCTTTTTATTAACTCCAGAAAGACCAACATTTTGACAGTTAACTTTGAAAGTCCTTAGCAAGTCTCTGATCGGATGAGCATAAGCTCAAAATATGGTATGCTTGAGCATGTGGATGACTTCTGTTACCTGGGATCATGGATCCGGAAGTCAGGTGAGGACATGACCTACTAGACTTTAGTAGGTCATGGTGAGGACCTTCGAATACGTAAGGGAAAGGCATGGGCAGCCTTGAATAGGCTTTCCAGGATTTGGAAGTCACCGAGAATTAATCGGAAACTTAAGGTCCGATTATTTAGAGCAGCAATAGTTCCAGTACTCCTCTATGGGAGTCCATGCTGGGCTCTAACTGCTGAGGATACCAAATCTCTGGATGGCACATTCACAAGAATGCTACGCCGGGTTCATTGTGTCAAGTACAATGCACACATCTCCAACCAGACACTATATAACATTGGAGGTGTCTCATTGGTTCCCCCAAGCTTGACACTAGAACAAAATCGCCTCCGCTATGCAGGACATTGCTTTCGCCATGAGGACCAGCCAGTGCATAATCTTGTACTTTGGCAGCCTCATGGAGTGAATAAGCATGGTGGACAGCCCATGACTTTCTTGAGACGCATCTTAAAGGACACTGGTCTTGAAGATGCGGATGATCTAGCAAATGTCATGGGTGATAGGGAGTTGTGGCGGCGCAATTTTGTCGACAAGCCGGCACAGCATTCTTAAAAATGCAGCTGCAATGCAGCATGCCGATACTAGTAGTAGTAGTTGTTTTTCGGCTAAACATATTTTTAAAGACATTCCGTAATTATTTACAACATAATTTGAATAATAACTCGTAAAAATAATATTATATTGACAATTAACAGTGCAAATTATTTCAACGGTACTACAGTGTAGGGATGCGGAGCGGCATGTCTGTCTGGCAAATCTTTGAACGCGAATTTCTCGGCATCGCTGATTCGAAATTGAACCAAACTTAGTAGGTAAGTAGTAGAGGGATAATTTAGAAAATTTGTAAAGTTTGGTGAAAAATCGTGCAGTCTGACGTCAGCTAGGACAGATTATGTGGTTTTTAGAAAATGTTAAATTTCTTGGGAACGTCTCATTTTCCAGAGCTGAAATTTTGGTTGCTTGTAGAGAATCATAAATTCTATCTTCTACGAAATTGAAAAGTTAAGACATTTAATTGGGGATCGGCTAGAGACTCCGAAGTAATGACATAGGCCTACCGGTACCGTACTGCTGTACAGCACAAGTACGAAATTGCAGAATAATAATTTGACACCACCTAGCGGATTAATATATAATTGTATATCGATCGAATACATTTTATAGCATGGGGTATAGGGTCCGAGCCACGAAGTTGGCGGAGCCTTTGCGAACTGACACTATCTCTTAGGGGGGTAGGTCAATTATGGAAAATAGTTCATTCAATAATTGCACTGTATGTCATCATCGTCGGTACGATTTTGACTTACTTATATCTTCGTCGGATTTAAAGCTTTCGAGTCTAAAATTAGTAGGCATCAATAAGACCATAAGTTTTGTTTTTTAGGGACTTCCAGACACCATCAAATCCTCAGTCTCTCGCTAGAGGGCTACATGTCTAGATATTAAATATCCTCACATTTTCTTTGCTTTAAACCCGTTCTAGCTGAAACTTGGCATATTTGTACTAGACCATTAACTGTGTCATTCAAATGAGGCTCATCTGTCTGCAGTTCTCTAGTCTGCCGCTAGAGGGCAAAATATCTCAAAGTGCAATCACTGATTTAGCTGAAACATCAGATGTGTGCTACAGTAGAACACGTCCGGTGTGTTTGCCGGGCTAGGAATCAGTCCTATTCCAGCTAGGTGTACAGTAATTATATAGGACATGCAATAGTGTTAGGCCCTAGAGTAATAAGACAGCTTGCTTATTGTTTATCTCGCAAAATGATAGGCTGAGTATTTAATAGAGATTCTTTAGAATAAATATAGCTAACTAATTTTGTTGTGACATCGGTATGGTAAATTAATATTTCAGTATCAATATTAAAACGTCATAAGGCAAGTTATAATATTTCTTATAAATTGGGTCGCCTCCACGCATAAAATATAAAACTTTTAAAACACCAATTTTTCTGTTAATACCTGCCTGTGAACAATCCTCTCTCTGTGTGCCTTTTGGATCGGGTGCAGATTAAGGGGGGGAGGGGGTTGAAAGCGAGCAACTTTCCCCTCTTATGATTTATTTGCGGTTTGGTTAATTTCTTAAATGCACATTTTGTGTTAGAATTGCTCAATTTTAATTTGTATCTCACAACTGAGCCTCGTGCTGCGCGAAGGCCCCACGAACGTGTATTACTATAGTAGAGAGATTTGTTTTCATGTGACAATGGGGGGGGGGGGGGGGGGGGGGGAATTTGAGGCATGACGCAAATTCTTTCTTGGGGAATTAATATCAATGTTAAATTATCAATTAAGGGAAATAAGTATGTAGTTTGCAGTGGCAGGTTATTCTAAAACCAAAACAATAAACTAAATTCAATAAAACAGGTTATACTGTAGTTTTATTTTGGGAGTAATCAGCTGTTATTTGCGTCGATTTTCCCCATGGAGAGGGATGAATTTTGATTGCGTCAAAGATTCCCCTATCTGGTGTTGGATTGGTCTAAAATATGTCAAAAATAAAATGATAAAATATAATAAAATATTTTAGACTTCTCAGTTGCCCCCAACCCCCCCCCCCCCCCCCCCCCTTTATTTATTATAACGTTTATTATTTCCAAATGGCATTAAGTCGTATCATAAATACTGCATCGTTAGGTCACTGCGTCGCCGCACTTATCTCCTACAATGATGCAGGACCCAATGGCTATCTGTGACTAAGTCAAAAATTATATTTGGGGGGTGGGGGATATCAATAGAGAGCAATTCCTAAATTATTTTATAACCATGCAAACAATTTAGCGTTAATAATGCATTAATATACGTTATTTTCTGACAATGCCAACGTTAATAATTAACGTTAATAATACATATAAATAACGTTGGTTTGGCCGCCCTTTTAACGTTAAAAATTAACGCAAATTAACGTTAATTTTAAACGATAAGTATTTTGATCGTCAAAATATATTGTATGTTTAACGTTAAAAAATGACATATTACTGACAATCAGTTTGGATCGTCAAAATATATTGTATGTTTAACGTTAAAAAATTACAAACAACTGACAGTGATAAAAACATAATTATAATAATTAAAACGCTTAATTACCTTAATGTTCGCGCTTTTGAAGACCTTTAGCAGTTTAACCTGCCAAATTTTATATGTCTTTTAGTTAATTAAAACCACTTTAGCATACGACAATAATTTATGCTAATACGCAAAACATTAGCCGAAGTCAGCCCATGCGCGATCATTCACCCGATGGATCTACACCCGGGAGACTGAATTCGGATGCTTGAATTGTATTATTACAGTGTAAGGTTGCAGTGTATACCTAATGTATTATTCGATAGATCGTTAATAATTAATCTCTGACAGGTATTATTGGCTTTCGGGAAATATTAACAGTTCCTTTAGGACGTGGCGCTTTATCTATTTAAACAGAACTAAGACTTATACTAAACGCAACGATACTGCTTGGGATTGAAGTATAAAGCGTATTCTTTAGGAAATACTTTGTTACCAATCACAATCATACACACTATTCTGCCGACAGTCAGTACATTTGATCACACATAAAGAGAGCAGTAATTGACTCACGTAGGGTCTGCTAAATAACATTGGATTCAATACACACCACATTAATATAAATCGCAATTGTTATATATAGCCGGTCTCTCTAACCTGTAGTGTTATCAAGAAAATTGGGAATTGGGTGATTTATCCGTATTATCCAAATAGCAATATTTCCATCAACAAATATTTACAATTAATAACTGACGGTAAAATAACAGTACAAACAATATGATTAATGAGTTAAAAGTATCAAGGTGAGATGAGTGATTTAAGTCAGTGAGTTCGTTTAGTTAGGTAACAGTTTATACTTTCGATAATTCAAGCAGTTTACGGTACAGCAGTATCTATCCAAAAATGCCGGTGTTTCTGGCTTAGACAGCAATAACAACAAAGTATCAAGAAAAAACAGTAAGACTGAACACTCTCCTTATGATCGGCAGGAAAGCTACACGTCGACAGGAAAAACCGCCCTGATTGGCCCAAGCCAAACAAAGAACCACGCGTCCAATGGCTGTTTCCATGTCAGCAACCAGCTGCTAGATGTCGTAATATGAATCATCACGGCTAAGCTGTGAAAGGTGGTTGGTGCATTACAAGTTTTTTGTCTTACCATGTCCGCTAAAACACGTATATAGCAGAATGATTTTTATGTCCGTTAAAACACCTGTAAAGGTACCTTGCGGGCGAGGGGAATATATATACAGTTAGGAAACCCTTTTTAGAGTATTCCAGCGCCTGGGGGGGAACTGGCCAGCAAAGGCAAACGTATCAGTTATCCCACAAAAGCTTTTACACCGCTCCCAGAAAATGGGATTTAAGTCTATAAAATATACAAAATCACAGTTTCTAAAATACAAAAATACTCTAAACAGTTAGTCTTTCTTGCGCGGACGGCGTTTACGCAGTTTTTTGAAGCTAGCAAGAGTCCTTTTCTCTTTGGGGCGAGCCACTTTACTAGGAGGGCTATAACTCCTGGGTGAAGGGTGCAATATGATTGCATCAGAAGGTATGGGATTGCGATCGGTATATCCGCCGGTCGAAGTACCGGGTTGATGGACATCAACGTCCGGGGAGAGGGGTCTAACGGCTTTGAGAGCTCGTTTCAAGACAGCCGCTCTTACGGGTCCTTTACGAGTGGTCTGAACGAGGGCCGTGGGTGGACCATAGGCAGTTAGAAACTTCCTTGGTTTAATGGTTCTTTCTAACTCGCGTTCGCGGGCTCGATACTCGTAAGGCCGTCGATATACCTCTTGTAACTCAGGGTGTGAGTTGACGAATAAGTCTCCATAGGCAGGGTCTTGACGGATAAAGTTTATTAAGTTGTAAGACTGGATGTCACTCGGATTAATGCTCCTGAGAAATATTTGGTTGAAATACATTCTCCAACGCGCTTCAATAGTTCATAACTTGATAGGCGCGATTTCTCAATGTCCAGAGGATTTATTAGTGGTAGAAACTTTAAATCATGCGTCGGATCTTCTGGTTTTACCATATAATATTGAGTCAGATTAACGTAATAAGGGTGATCTTTAATTCCATAAAAAGAGTTCTGTAAAGGTCTAGCGCGTATGTTGACATCGTGTACCATACGACGGACAAGATCCGCTCGATTGTCCGGAGGTTCAACGAGTATACCGTCAACTCGAGCGGCCTCGATTGGCGG